>VNJR01000740.1:0-18958 GCA_008042585.1 Drosophila punjabiensis
TTATTTGTTTTGGTTTTAGTATGAATTGTTGTGCAGTTTAAATATAAATGTCCATGTGAATGCGAATTCTTGCAAGCTGTATACATACCCATACAACGTTTCGTGTCCCTGTCGTCATTGTCCCATATTCGTAATTTTTTTTTGGATATCCCTGATTTATATTTGCTTTGGCCCATGGGAAGGTAATTCTGAAAGAAAAAGAAATCTTGAAATATATTAAGAATGCCAAATATGTATAAATATTAAATTGTACGGATGATGAGTTGCTAAGCGTTTTCTTAATGGGGGGGGGGGGATAAGATGAATCGGTGACCAGCGGAAAAGCCAACCAAAACCCTGTCAGGGAGATCCGGAAGCGTCCGGGTCTCTGGAAGGGTGGGTGAGTCAGGGGCAGATACCAGCCAAGCCCCAATGTTTCGATCTGGAGTCGATCCGGATGTTTGGTTGTTATTTGTTTTGGTTTTAGTATGAATTGTTGTGCAGTTTAAATATAAATGTCCATGTGAATGCGAATTCTTGCAAGCTGTATACATACCCATACAACGTTTCGTGTCCCTGTCGTCATTGTCCCATATTCGTAATTTTTTTTTGGGTATCCCTGATCAATATTTGCTTTGGCCCATGGGAAGGTAATTCTGAAAGAAAAAGAAATCTTGAAATATATTAAGAATGCCAAATATGTATAAATATTAAATTGTACGGATGATGAGTTGCTAAGCGTTTTCTTAATGGGGGGGGGGGATAAGATGAATCGGTGACCAGCGGAAAAGCCAACCAAAACCCTGTCAGGGAGATCCGGTGATATGTCGGAAGCGTCCGGGTCTCTGGTAGGGTGGGTGAGTCAGGGGCAGATACCAGCCACGCCCCAATGTTTCGATCTGGAGTCGATCCGGATGTTTGGTTGTTATTTGTTTTGGTTTTAGTATGAATTGTTGTGCAGTTTCCTTTAAATGTTGTTTATTTTTTATTAACTTGATTTTGGTGCGAGCTGTGGGCATCTGGGGGATGGGCCATGCACCATCCAAATGCAGGTCGTAACATAATGGCGCTCAATCTAAACCAGGAGTGGTGTTCGGAGGTCCTAATGGCAGGATCCTTAAACCCATACACAGTTCTAGAAAAATAAAAAATTGTCCAGTCGATGACAAAAAGCAAGATGGTCCGGCATTCCAGGTTGGACAGCGAAATCCGGGAATCCTTGGGAACGAGAAGGTATGGCACTAGCGGCGACAAACGTCAGTTTGTAGGTGACCGGATCAATGCCTGGTGGCGGAAGAAGGAACCGGTGAAGGGTCAGCAAATAGGCTTCTGCCGATTGCGGCGCAGATGCGGACGGGGAAATGGTTGGCATCCGGGTGGCCCATGGAAACGTAGGGTTCAGAAGATAGAGGATCTGATGGAGTTCACGAAAAGAGACGTCGGTGACAGACGAGATAGGACGCAGAAAAGCAGGTGTGTTTGGTCGGCTCCGGTCAGGCGTTTCATCTTTCCCCCCTAGGTGTGTCGGGAGACAGTTGGACAATTGGACGAGATGGAGCTTGCCCACGCCTGGAGGCGGGAAGCGCCACGGGAGCGTACCCCAAGGCCAAGCTGGAACACGAAGAGCCGAAAAGATCGCCACCCAAACCGCCGAGGGCACGCAGCGGCCACGCGGATTCGGAGGTCGGCGCGATGGTATACGGGCGAGCAGCAGCAGAGAAACGGCGGCCACGCAGGCATGAAGGGCAGCAACACCATTTCCAGGCGGCGTGACCGAACAACAGCGAGGCTCTCCGGGGACCTGAAAGGAGAGAAGATGCCATTAGAGGGGTCCGTTTCGAAAAGTGGGAAATATTCTTCGACGGCGACCCGAACAAACTCGCCGTGGAAGACTTCGTTTTCCGGGTTGAGTATCTTCAACGGCAGGCAAGGTGGGCCTGGGACCAGGTGCTGGGTAGCTTCTACCAGTTGATGCGAGGCCATGCTGCCGAGTGGTATTGGCAATATGTCAAGGAGAGTCCTCCGCAGACTTGGGATGACCTCAAGGAGAGTCTGGTGGCCAGATTTCGGGGGAAACGGGAGGACGAGCGTCGGAAAGGTGGGAGACCCGCGCTCGGGATACAGGTCCAACCGCAACTAAATATTACATCAAATCCAAGAATGCACTTACGTATACAGGAAGAGAATAAGGTAGCCGTTAAGAAAAGTAGTGGTATGACAAATATATTAAGATATTTACCAGCAGAGGAACGGATGCAGACATATCTCAAGGCTCGAAACCGGATATTTGGCAGTCACCAGCTGGATGGGATGCGGAGCGTCAGCCGGAGGCTCTAAAAGGCCAGATCCCGCTTTCGGCAAAGGCGCCAGATCCGATGAGCCGTGGTGGAAGCTGTACGCCGAGGGATGGGTAACGATCCCAGAGTATTCGCGGAGGTCCTCGTCCGGGGAAAGCCAATTTCCGGGTTACTGGACACCGGCGCATCCGTAAACATCCTCGGAAAAGGGAGCCGCGAGTTGCTGGAGGAAGTCCGCGTGAGGATGGAGAAATACATGTCCATAGTGAAGACTGCTGCGGGAGAAGATCGGTCAATCATCGGACGAGTGCATGTGCCTGTGCAGTTTAAAGGAGTGGAGAAGGTGCTCACCTTCTACGTGTGTCCGTACCTGGAACAGGCCATGTACCTCGGGATCGACTTCTGGAGGAGATTTCCGTTGGCGCCGGCCATCCTCGGAGAGAGGCTAGCACCGAACCCAAAGCCAAGCGTTGCGGAAAAATCTGGGACGCAACCAATCCGGACAAGAATCGTTTCTGCTCGGACGCGCGGAAACTCAACCAGCTCACTGTAAAGGACGCGTACCCGGTGCCCAGCATCGAAGGAATCCTGTCCAGGATCAAGCAGACCCACTACATCTCTAGCGTCGACCTGAAATTCGCCTTCTGGCAGGTGGAGCTGGACCCCGAGAGCCGCCCTTACACGGCATTCACGGTAGCGGGAAGGCCGCTATATCAGTTCGTGATGATGCCGTTCGGGCTATGCAACGCGGCGCAGAGGCTCTGCCGGCTGATGGACCAGGTGATCCCCGCGCAGTTGAGGTCCAACGTGTTTGTTTACCTGGACGACCTGCTGATCATAGCGCCGGACTTCGAGACGCACGTGAATTATCTCGGGTTGGTGGCGGAATGTCTGCGGAAGGCAAATTTAACAATAGGGTTGAAGAAATCGAAATTATGTTTCAAATCATTGAAATACCTCGGATTTATCATCGGCAGAGGGACACTCCGAATGGACCCGGAAAGGATCGTCGCGATTCAGAAGATTCCCGAACCGAGATCGGTAAAGGAACTGCGCAGCTTTTTGGGAACCGCAGGGTGGTATCGCCGGTTCATAAAGGACTTCGCAGCCATGGCGACGCAGCTCACGAATGCTCTGAAAAAAGGCAGAAATGCGAGATTTGTGCTGGACGAGGAGGCCAAGAATGCGGTACAGAGGTTACCTCCGCCCCGGTTCTGGTGCACGCCGATTTTAAGCGCCCGTTCGTCCTCCAGTGCGTCACACCATGGGGTGGGAGCCAAGAACGAGCGTCCGATAGCCTTCTTCTCTGCGAAACTGAAGAAGCATCAGCTGAATTATTCGGCCTTGGATTTGGCAGGTTGGAGGACGAAGTCGAGGGAGGGCGATGGTAATTGTGGATTCCAGCAGTGAGGAAGACGCTACAAAGACTCCAACGGCAGTATTACTGGTCAGGGATGACGACGCAAGTGCGAGACTTTGTTAGACGATGCATCCAGTGCAAGGAAGCGAAGGCTCCGAGTTACCGCACACAGGTCGGGATAGGGCAGGAGGTGGTGACGAAAAGGCCATTCCAGAAGCTCTACATTGATTTTTTCTGGGAAAGTATCCACGGTCCAAGCGAGGCAAAGCCTGGATATTTGTGGTAGTGGATCACTTTTCCAAATTTACGTTTTTGAAATCAATGAAGGAAGCCACTGCTGCAAACGTAGTCGAGTTCCTTGTACACGAGGTTTTCTTGAAGTTCGGCGTACCAGAGGTAAAACACTCCGACAATGGCAAACAGTTCACCTCGAAGGCGTTTCAGGACTTGGTGGAGGCGTACGGGATCCAGCACATGCGGACTGCGGTGTATTCCCCGCAAAGCAACGTGGCTAAAAGGGTGAACCGAACTGTGCTGGTCGCGATTTGAACGTATTTGGAACAAGACCATCGAGACTTGGACGCGTTTCTCCCGGAAATTGAAGTCGCGATCCGGAATTCGGTTCACGAGGCGACGGGCGTGACCCCGTTCTTCGCGCCGTTTGGTCAACACGTGTCCCTCCACGGCAGCTGCTACAAATTGGCCAGAAAGCTGCAATCGATGACGGACCACGAGATAGCTACGTTAAATAGCCAGGACAGGCGTCATAACATCCGCGAACGCATCAGCCATCACCTACATCAGGCGTGCTAGCGGAGCAGCCGACAAGACAATAAGCGCGCCCGGGAGTTCAACGTGAAACCTGGCCAAGAAGTCTTTCGGCGAAATTTCACCATGAGCGACTTCGGTAGAAACTAAAACGCCAAGTTCGCGCGGAAATTCGCGAAATGTCGAGTTGTCAGACCTGTCGTGAACAACATGTTCGAACTGAAGGACCTAGCGGGGAAGCCAATTGGCATTTACCATGCTAAAGACTTGCGATTGAAAGAAAAAACGACACGCTGACAAGATACCGACCGTGGGTGTGGCCTACGTTGGGGCAACCCAGAAGCCATGAGTCAAGGGCCGTCCGCCGGGGGAACATTCCGGTGTTGCATTCTGACGGCAATTAATAGCCGCAGGCGATACAAATATCGCCTGGAATGCGTACCGAGAAGGGTACAGGAGGTGAAGAAAGTGGAACCTGTGTCGAGCGCCCCCTACCGTCCACACCCAAGAAAAGGGGAAGTGTGGATGGAATGAAGATCGCCAGAGAGGTGCATCCACACACACCAAGGCAAGGAAGAACACCGGCCTTGAATGCGGTTCTCGACCTCAAGGGAGAGGACTGGGTAAGTGGGAAGAGGGACAGAGGAAGTAGCGAAACCTCGGGCTCACATACGTGTTCCGCCGGGTATATTCGGAGTGTCAAAGAAAATAAAAAAAAATAATTAAAAAAAACGTCGAAATCTCGGGAGTGGGTGCAGCCAAGTGGACGACCTCATCCTTTGAAAAGGAAAAGGAAAAAGGAAGACAAGGGGCATACGAGGGCCCAGGGAAAGAAAGGACCAGGAGGGAACTTCGACCCAAAAGAGGCTTGGAGAAAAAAACACGTGAGTCGTGAGTGAAAGAAAGTGTAGAGTAATAGACAAGAACGCTTCACAGGACCCAAACCGCATCCTCGCGGGCGCGGCCAGGGAACATATCCCAAAACCACCCCGGGAGAAACTCCCAGTTTTCCAATATTCGCCCAATTTTCGCTCGAGATCTGAACCTGGAACCCGCCGCCGAGCCGGCGGAAGAGAGACCATACCCGAATAGATCTGCACGTCCAAAAAAAAAGGTATTTATTTACTCTATTATTTATTTATGCAATTATCAATTTAACTATTACACTATTTATATTAAACTTATTTGTATATATTGTATATTTTGTATATTTATTTGTATATATATTTATTTAATTGTTATTTATTATCCCGAGTGCCACTGCTTATTTATTGAAACATTATATTTATTTGTCTATGTGTGAGTAATTTATTTATTCATGTAATTGGCTAAAATATTTGCAAAAAACATAATAAAGAAAAAAAAACACAATACAAGCACTTTAACAATTTAAAACGAACAAAAAAGGCACGAAAGTAACAGAAATAGAGTAAAAATAATTTAAAATTAATTCAAAAATAATTGAGGAAACGGAGTAAAAACTTTAACGTAAACAATTATCAAATATAACAATGTAAAAAAAACGGACCTGAGCCCAAACAAACTACAATTTAACCTAAAATTTAAAACTACCTATAAATTCTACTGCGTGGGGCCTAATCTGTGTAGGGGTATGAATCCGTAGTATTGTCAATGACCCGTCTCAGCCCCTTGATCCTTGTTTGGAGCTCCAAGTAGGCAGGAATATTTTCAAATGAATAAAGAAAGGGTTTAAATATAAATGTCCATGTGAATGCGAATTCTTGCAAGCTGTATACATACCCATACAACGTTTCGTGTCCCTGTCGTCATTGTCTCAAATTCGTAATTTTTTTTGGTTATCCCTGATTAATATTTGCTTTGGCCCATGGGAAGGTAATTCTGAAAGAAAAATAAATCTTGAAATATATTAAGAATGCCAAATATGTATAAATATTAAATTGTACGGATGATGAGTTGCTAAGCGTTTTCTTAATGGGGGGGGGGATAAGATGAATCGGTGACCAGTGGAAAAGCCAACCAAAACCCTGTCAGGGAGATCCGGTGATATGTCGGAAGCGTCCGGGTCTCTGGAAGGGTGGGTGAGTCAGGGGCAGATATCAGCCACGCCCCAATGTTTCGATCTAGAGTCGATCTGGATGTTTGGTTGTTCTTAGTTTTGGTTTTAGTATGAATTGTTGTGCAGTTTCCTTTAAATGTTGTTTATTTTTTATTAACTGGATTTTGGTGCGACCTGTGGGCATCTGGGGGAAAATCCCGCGTGAGAGAGACTGGCTAGCCGGCCTTGCCCCATCCAAATGCAGGTCGTAACAACATGATCAGTGATGGATCCGTAATTAATGACCAAGTGTGTTGTGCTGAACGGTCATAAATTACGGAAACTATCGTTATCATCCGTCTTCGCTCCAACAATCATTTGATTTCGTTAAAAGGATATTGAAATGGACAACTAAAAGTATACTTTAAAGGCCTTGACATTCTTATTTTTCTTATTATTCTTATCAAAATCATCGATATATTTTTTATCAGAATCGCGAAAAGGGAGCCTAATAAAGAGATCGAAAGTAAAATCTTTTTTCTAAAAATCAATAATTTTTGTGCAAAACTTGTTGCAGTTCTATTTTGGTTTTAGAAGTTCAAAAAAAATCTAAGGAAAAATAAATACAAACAATTTTTGTTTTCAACACGAATTACGAGTGTATTCTGTCAAAAGCCGGAAAACTCAAAGCTGGTGGCGCCATCCATAAATTCATCACTTTGTTACATATTGTTTAGAACTAATTTATATTACATTCCACTATATAATTTTTCCCGATACTCCATTATTTCTTAAAAAAAAAAATTAATAATACATTATGGCATTGCAAATTTTATTAGAAGTGTGGAGAAGTGGAGCCATATGATGTAAAATATTTAATGCATCAGTGCTATAAAAGATTAACGTAAAAACATGTCCCAATGAGGTATAACCAACGTTGTTTGTATTTTTAAATGATTATACTACCGCATTATTCAGAGATTTCATTAAAGATTTGACAGCGCTAAAGGGTTTTAGACAAGATGGGTACATGGCACATTTAATGCAATTCGAAATTCGATGGATCTATATACTAGATATTTGATTTGGACCGATAACAATATACTGCTTTAATGAGCAAATTTGTAATTGAAAAGTATACTAGCCATAGACAAAATGGTCTTACAAATAAAATGTTTTTATTTTGTGTTTTGCAATTATTTGCTTAAACTAAACTTCATAATCGCTGCAACAATGTAACGAAACTGATAAATTTACATTAATTTGTGTGGTGTTGTGCGTGTGGTGTTACAAATATACATTTTAGGACTTCCATATGCGTTAATTTTCGAATACGTTGACTAGGACTCAAGAAATGCATATTTATATATTGCCTAGGGCCGGCAAAACATCGGGGCACTATCGATACTATCGATGGTGGGAACAATTTTTTAAAACATCGATTTTTTGCACTATCGATGTTTTAAACATGATATAATCTAACCAAAAGATATGAGATTTTTTTTTAACAAACAGTTGATTATTTTATAAGTTTTAATTTTAAATTTTGTACAATATTAAAATTTTGCCAAAATGTTAATATTAAGTTCAAAAATTTTATTGTAAAATTTTGAGTGTCATATTACAAATCCAAATAGTATTTTCTACGTTAAAATTTAAATATTAACATCTAAAATGTAATTTATTTGTTAAAATCATTTGGTTATTTTATTATTTTGATTTTCCAAATACAAATAGATACGATTTTCTACATTTCAAACAGTTTTAAATTTTATGATAATGAACAAATAAATAAATTTAAATTTATATTTAATGAAAAATCGATAGAATCGATGTTTTTCCGTCAAAACATAGAAAAATCGATAGTGAAAAATCGATTTTTTGCCAGCACTAATATTGCGGCTCTTGTTATTGTTTGCCTTTTTAAATCGGTGTGACTGCAGTCGCATTATGAAAATATTTCAAGCAAAATAACAAGAATAGTTGTCTCTTTCAAGGTCCTAATGAATTAGCTAATTGATGAAAACTTAATTACTGTGTCATTATCATTTCATTTATAGTGATACTAATAATGGGAATTGTGTATTAATGTCAGATTCGGTTTTTATGTATTAATACCACAGAAAATATCGATAAAACGATAGAACGCACCTTTTACCCTCTATAAATAAAATATCTAAAATCAAAATTAATCGCTGGAACACATTAGTTAGCTATTAACAATTTGGTTTTGTTTACTCCTACTTCAACAAACATTATAGTTTATAAAATATAACAAGAAAGACATTCATTAAATACCACATCCGATACATCGCGATACTGTTCCCGATGTTTTTTACAGCTCTAGTGTGGAACTTGGATACACATACAAAAAGCAAACATTTCGGACAATTAATTCAATAAAATTACTTTGTTTTGGTTTTGCATGAGAGTTTGTAATAATTTACGTTCTCATGTGTTTCTAAAATTTGATGCAAGGCTGATTCGTGGTATAAATAAACAGAAATGGATGCATTTGATGTGGAAGATAAAAACAGGTATGAATATAACAAGCAAGTTTGCATTGTATATCAAATAAACACTTATTTATACATCAAAAATGTTTTCGTAGCTGGTACTTTGGCCCTATGTCCCGTCAGGACGCCACTGAAGCGTTAATGAACGAGCGTGAACGTGGGGTCTTTTTAGTACGTGATAGTAATTCCATAGCGGGCGATTATGTACTCTGTGTAAGGTAAATACATCAATTGGTTACATCAATATATTTATTACATTGATGCTCCATGGAAAACTACGAAAAGTCTATTAAAAACTAATATAATCCTTTTCTCTCAATATATTCTCAGAGAAGATACTAAAGTTAGCAACTATATCATTAACAAAGTTCAACAACAGGATCATTACGTTTATCGCATTGGAGATCAATCCTTCGATGACTTACCAAAACTATTGACTTTTTATACCCTACATTACTTGGACACTACGCCACTGAGACGGCCGGCCCTTAAACGAGTCGAAAAAGTACAGGGAAAATTTGATTTTGTCGGCAGTGTGAGTATATATATGATCAAAATAAATTATTATAGTTAATCATAAATATTAATATGTAAAAGGACCAAGACGATTTGCCCTTTCACCGAGGTGAAGTTCTAACCATAATTCGCAAAGACGAAGAGCAATGGTGGACGGCGAGAAATTCATCGGGTCAAATTGGTCAAATACCTGTTCCCTATATAGATAGGGTATGTACAAATAATAATTGCCAAATTTGTATTAACCTTTTTATTGGCAGTACAATGAAAGCATGGATGAGAATGCAACGACAGCTGCTCATAATCTAGTAAGTGGAAATTCGCTTGGAGGTAGCACCCTAAAAAGAACCGACCTAAATGTAAGTGTGATACGAACAATAGTTGTGCGTGTGTAAATTAATAGCTCATTAAATATTATTCAGCGCAAACTCCCAGCATATGCCCGGGTTAAACAGTCGAGGGTGCCGAATGCTTACGATAAGACTGCGTTGAAATTGGAAATAGGCGATGTTATTAAAGTCACCAAAACAAATATAAATGGCCAATGGGAGGGGGAGCTAAACGGCAGGAATGGTCACTTTCCATTTACGCACGTTGAATTCGTCGACGACTGTGATTTAGCAGAGTTACGTTTAAATGCCACCAGTAAAAGCGAATGGGAACAATAAGGAAATAAATGTGTGCATCTAATTCTTATTTAAAGTTAAATGTATTTAAAATTAAATTGTTAATATATGTAATCAAGAATATGGAATACCAACCTATTATAAGTATAAAATAATTATAAAAGACATGGATAATGTCCAACAAAGGTAAAGGTAAATATACATACATCGACTACCCGCGCCTAACTTGCATCAAAATATTTCATATGGAGCTTTTTTTGTTCGATCAGTAGGGGGATTAGTGATGGCATTTCGTCGATAGTTAAGATTCATAATAATTTATATACATATTCAGTCTTTTTCACTTTGATATATTTGATTTTTGTATATATACACATTAAACTGGTGTTTTGCTTAAATTTGAAAATGGCCTGATTTAAAAACTGTCCCATACGAGTATTTCTAAAGTCACTGCTAATGATGTATGTACATACACATTATGTTAATGTATATTTGTATGTATCGTTAGTTATCGCAGCTTTGAACAAAAATATACAGAGTAGCCATATTTGCATATGTATTGGGTTTCTGTATACAAACATGCAATGCATTGTATTAGTACATACCAGTAAGCTTTAAGCTTTTGTGTTACTCGGTCGCACTTTTTGTTTTGTTTTTATAAGTGCATGTAAATGCTTATAACATAGTTTAAGAATAATGTTGATATATTGTAATAATAAAAACCTTAAACTAAAAACTTATAATCTGTGATAAATAAGTTTAGGAATGTGCTAAGTTATTGCGAAATAATTAATGCTCTACCAAGCATTATAATGTACATGCAGACACACATACATTCATAACATTTATTGTGTTCCAACTCTTGGAGTTTGGACTCTGTAATGGTTTTTAGTTGTGAAAAAGGCAATTCTTAACGTAAGTATGTTGGGATGTATATAAAAATTTTTATTTTTATTTAGTTAAAGTACATACATGTGTACAGGTGGTTACTTTGATATAAATTATGCACCACGCAGAAGACGCACCGTTTCTATTACGACTGCATCTTAGATTTTTTTTATGCACCGTTTTTACTGTAAACAAAGTATAAGAATATAATCAAAGTGTGTATGTACTATGTACATAGTAGTCGGTGAATAGACGTAAATTAATATACCAAAACGAGATTGCCCATGTATTAGCTAGCATAAAGATAAAAGAGCAGTCCAAAGTTCCTTATAGGTTGATAATCTATCAACTTCCGCCAAATAATCTTAAATTACTTAAACCACTTCGGACCGTTTTACCGATTCAATGTGAATGTGTAAAATGTCTACACACTCTCAAAGGCTAATCCAATATTGGTAATCTAATCCGCTAAAATAATACTCTTTTGGAGATTAATGTGGCCATGTACTTATATATGTACATATTTCTGGCCTTACCATGCTGCAGTGTACATCTATAAAATTATCAATTTTAAAATGAACTTTCAACCTTTAGTTTTAAAAAATAAATTTACACAGTTTATATATGGTTTTTAAAATGTTTTATATCATTGACTTTGTATATGTATATACATATACAGCAATGGAAGTCATTGATGTTTTTGTTATCAACTTATTACCAGCGCATGGCGAATAACTTTTGAGGTGTAAATTTTAAATCGTATTAACTAGTTTAACGTGAAAGCGCGACGAATACGGTCATTTTCCTGTTGGCGGCATTCAGTAAAAGAAAAACTCTTTTCGGAAAAGAACGAAAACAAGCAAAAGAAAACATTCGGATGATTTTCTCTTTAATAAAACTAAAGTATTTTAAGGTACGGTAAGAGTAATAGTTTTCATTACCAATTATAAGCTTATTTATTTTTATTATAAAAATTTGTTTTCGTGTGTAATATAATAAAATATATTTAAAAATTTTTTGATATTTAATTTCTTTTGTGTTACCTTATAATATGTAAAAATGTTATACTGAGTTTTGTATCTTACGTAATTTTGTTGTTCTATTTCCAGCATTCTTCTTTTGTTTGTTGACTAGTTTGGATAAATTGTTATTCAATTAAAACGCAAATATCAACTGTAATAAAATGAGCGTCCTATCAAAATATGTTGACCGTATTGCTGAGACGTGTGAACAAAATGGTCTCACTAAACACGCATTTAGCTATGCTCTGGTGACCAGTGCAATAGTGGCTCTTACGATTAAAGTTACGATACCCTACGTGATTCAAAATTCTAAACAATACGGAGACGTAAATATTGAAAAGACAAAAACTAAAGTCAATAATAATGGTGCCCTTACACCAACGGAAACAGACGGAGATGGCTCTGATGAAGATTTAAAGCTTGCGGAAGCAGAAAAATTATTAGTAGCACAGCAGCTAAAAAAAAAAACCATTATGATCGAGCCTGGACTAAATAAGGCGTTTTTAAAGCAACTGGGAATGCTGGTGAAGATAATGATACCACAAACTTTGTGCTATGAAACTGGCTTGTTAAGCATACACACGTTTTGTCTAATTTCCCGAACTTTTCTTAGTATCTATGTAGCAGCACTGGAGGGGGCTCTTGTTAAATTTATTGTACGAAAAGATATTAAGCAGTTTGCTTTGGTTTTGCTTAAATGGTTTGGTATCGCAATACCAGCTACTTTTGTTAATTCCATGATACGCTTTCTTGAGAG
This sequence comes from Drosophila punjabiensis, assembly GCA_008042585.1. Taxonomy (NCBI): domain Eukaryota; kingdom Metazoa; phylum Arthropoda; class Insecta; order Diptera; family Drosophilidae; genus Drosophila; species Drosophila punjabiensis. The sequence continues at coordinate 12,747 of VNJR01000740.1, forward strand.
TAAACTAGCTTTGGCGTTTAGAACCCGACTAGTGCGCCACTCTTATCGATTATATTTCAAGAATCAAAATTACTATCGAGTTTCCAATTTGGACGGTCGTATTGAAAATGCAGATCATAGGTGAGTCATAATTAATAATTTTAGATTTGAACGACACTGCAGATATTTTACTTTCGACTGCAAGTAAAACAAATACACACATATGTACTTATTCGAACGGTCTGTTATAATCAAAAAGAACAGAAGAAAAAATTATTGCTTTGTTGTTTTCATCGTATATTTATTAGGGTAGTCAGATATTTAAAAAATATCGTATCAGTTTTTTTTTTTTTAGTTTTATCTCCGCTCTTTTAAAAGATAGAACTTTGAATATTTTCATTGTTCATTTATGTACTTTTTGTAACCAGAATAATATATAATTAAACAAGTTATAGTGCTTTCAAATACACTCCAAAAAAAATTGTCCGCTGGCTATCACGATTCAGCCAATTTCGGTAATCTGATTTCAAAAATTCAACAAAATAATTGAAAACTATTGAAAAAAAAATATATTTATATATTGTACACGACTTAAAGAAACTTAAAGCAAAGAAGCCATGTTTTTTCCTTTATTTTGCTGTGTAAAAAAAAAGATTTCCTTTTCAAATTATTTAACTACTTGCCATAGCCACACATAAGCTTAAAATGACCGATAAATTTCAAACCGATCGGGAAACTAGTTTATACTAGATTTTAATAGCCAGTTCAAAAAAAGGGGTTTCGAACAAGACGTAAAAGAAATAATCATTTCAGCAGTGAGCTGCACTGAAGGGCATTCCTTCTCAGCGCTATAACATTCCTACGGAATAGAATTTTGAAAAATCCTTTTAACGACATATTCTCCATAAGTTATAAATATGATTTATGGAAAGAAACATTTTCTTTCGATTTTTTTTTTCAACACAGCTTGACCCCCTTAAATCATTTCCAATATACAGGCTTTCAAAAATTTGAAACAGCTGTTAAAAAGTAAACCTGCCAGCCGATTAGTCAGCTTGTACAGGCCTGGCATATTCGCCCTATGGGAGTTATACTTTTTTAATAGATGGCTTTCCCATGCATTTTGGAACAAGTTGAATTATAGTTTAAGCTCCTCACAGATTCATCATGAAAGTCTTTTGCAATGGAGGTATTATAGGATACTAATCAAGAAAAATTTATTTGTTTTTTAAGTGGATATGGCGATATTTGGGGATACAAAACATCACTATATAAATTAAAACTGGAAATAAAATAGATTCTTAATCGATTAATTGATTTTTTCAATTATGCGATGTATCGATTAAAATTTTCAGAATAGATTTAATCGAAAAACTTCAGACAGTTCCTGGAAAACGACATGGAAAAGATAAAAACAAATCTTTACATGTTATAAATATTATATTTAAGTATACATTACATATATATATTAAAGTAATTGGGAAAATATATTGAAAAAATTATACATTTTAAATGTTATGTTCAAAGAAAAGTCATGTAAAAGGAAAAGAAAAAAATTCCATAGATAAAATGTTAATAAAAAAATCTTCAATGAATATGCATACAAGATTTTTTAACAAACACAATTTTTTGTAAGAAAAGTATTGTCGATTTTAATGAATTAATTTTTAAAATTCAAAATTCAACAACCCTAATTATTATATACATAGTTCTACTCTTAATGATTTCTGAGTTACGGATTTTTCCAACAAGGTCCTTAATATTGACCTAAGATAATTTTTCGTTTTTGATTTGATCTTGGTTTCAACTCCTAACACATTTGCCAAGTGTTATTAACATAACAATATGTTCGGTTTCGAAGTTAATTTCCTTCTTGTCTAAAATAAAATATATATAAAAATGAACGTTACTTTATCCACACAGGCTTACGGAAGATATATCAGTGTTTGCCAGCTCTGTAGCTCATTTGTACAGTAGCCTGACCAAGCCTTGCTTCGATCTAATGCTTATTGGTTTAGCATTAATGAGGTCATCAAGAAAAATGAAAGCCAATATTTTATCAGGTATATATAATATATTTTATATTATTATTATATAACCGTATTTTACCACTTATGTAATAACTTATTAACAGGACCAGCTCTATCGGTCAGCGTTATTGCATTAACAGCACATATATTACGAGTCGTTTCACCAAAGTTTGGCCAATTGGTATCTGAAGAAGCTAACCGATATGGCTATCTAAGACATATTCACTCCAGGATAATCACCAATGCTGAGGAAATTGCGTTCTACGGCGGCCATAAAGTAAGTTCTTTTACAAATGTCGGCAGCTTCTAGCCCGAAATATTTTGCAGAAGAGCCCCTTGGGTAACTAATCACCCAGAGAAAAATAAGTAATAAATTAATATTTCACGTTTCATTTATTTATATTTATTTGCATATATAGGTTGAGATGCATCAGCTACGGCAGGCCTACAATCGTCTTGTTAATCAAATGACTACAATCTTTAATCAAAAACTTTGGTTTATAATGCTCGAACAATTCTTTATGAAATATGTTTGGTCCGGTACAGGTATGATTATGGTGTCATTGCCAATTTTAACAGGCAGTAGCAGTCCTAGTGACGGAACGTTGACAGTTCGTGATGACTCCTCTCATGCGGAATCGAGTATCAGTGAACGCACGCAATATTTAACAACAGCAAGAAACTTATTAATTTCCGCTGCCGATGCCATCGAGCGTTTAATGTCATCATATAAGGAAATTGTTGCTCTCGCTGGCTACACATATCGCGTCGCCGGTATGATGGATGTTTTCGAGGAAACAGCACAGGGTGTCTACAGCAAAACGAGTGTAGTGCAATCGGACAATCAGTCGCACGGAATTATCGAGTTTCGTAATGGCAAACCAATAGCAAAGGGTCGCATCGTTTATACGGATAATCCCAGAAATATGTCGATAAGCCTTCGAGAAGTGCCAGTGGTGACACCAAACTGTGATATAGTAGTACCAAAACTTACATTATGCATCGAGCCCGGTATTCATTTGTTAATAACTGGCCCTAATGGTTGTGGCAAATCTAGCTTATTCCGAATTTTAAGTGGACTTTGGCCGATTTATGCAGGAGAACTGCACATTCCCCGTCCTGTTGAAGATGTTCCTTGTATGTTTTATATTCCGCAACGCCCCTATATGTCTATAGGAAGCTTATGCGATCAAATTATATATCCCGACACGCGCGATGATATGAAACGCAAGAAGATAACGGAAGACGAGCTGAGGCATATTTTAAAATTGGTCAGCCTTGAACACATCGCCCAACGGTATAAAGTTATGTAGTATTTTCACTTGGTAAATGTACATTTTAATTTTAATATTTACAGCGATAGCTTTGACGTTGTACGTGATTGGAAGGATATATTATCTGGAGGAGAAAAACAACGAATGGCGGTGGCTCGCCTATTCTACCATAAGTATGGAATAATGTTTTAAAAAGTTACGGTATACGAAGTATACTTTTAAATACTGCCTTTCCTCTTAGGCCACGTTATGCTCTGCTGGATGAATGCACAAGTGCCGTATCGATAGACGTTGAAAGTTCGATTTATGAAATAGCCAAAGGAATGGGCATTACACTGCTGACAATAACACATAGGCCAACCCTTTGGTGAGAATTGTAATCTTGTTATACCCTTGCAGGGTATTAAAATTTCAGTCAGAGGTTTGCAACGCAGTAAAGGACACATTTCCGACCCTATAAAGCATATATATTCTTGATCAGCATCAACAGTCGAGTCGATCTAGTCATGTCCGTCCATTTCTACGCAAACTAGTCCCTCAGTTTTTAGGCTTAATGAAACTTTGCAGATAATCTTCTATATACTCTCACTCGTACATAGGTCGGAACGAGCCAGATCGGACAACTATATCTTATAGCTGCCATACAACCAACCCGTAAATTTTTAGAAAAAAAATTAAACCTTCACTGTTTTTTAACATATCTTGATCAACTCTCGGTTATAAGCTTAACACATTGATTCTGATTTTTAGATTTAATTTTATAAAAATCGGATTACTATATCATATAGCTGCCATAGGAACGGTCGGGAAATTTGTAGAACAAAATTAATAGATTTGTCAGTTTTCAACATAATTTTTTCTACTTTTAGATACTAGTATTTCATATTTTTTCAGAATTTTGTTGTAAATTTCATAAGAATCGTACGACTATATCATATAGCTGCCATACAAACAATCGGTAAATGTGGATAAAAAATATATTTTACTTTACATGTAAAAATGTAAAAAAAAATGTAACAAAAATGTAAAACTAAAAATTTTATGAATATGAAAGTAGTTCGTATTATATTATATTGGGATAGATTATAATTCACACAATTGGAATCTGCAAGGGTATACCAACTTCGGCGTTCCGAAGTTAGCTTCCTTTCTTGTTTTTAATAAAATTTTTGGTTCGAATTACAATTTCTAGGAAATATCACACGCATATTTTGGAGTTTGATGGACTGGGAAATTGGCAGTTTAGAAAAATGAGTTCCAACGAGCAACAAGCGGAAAAATTTCAGCCCCAACCAACTTCTTAAGAGTTTTTGTATTTTATTAAAAAGTTGCAACCTTAAATTTTTGAAATAAATAAATAGTTTGTATTTTTTTATATACACTCCTCGCCACTTGAAAAAAACACTCTATTTTCGCGTTTTGCGACTGCTTGTAACATTAAAGAAAATAAATGTATTCATGCACATTTTGGTTCCTCAATGGTTGACAATGGTTATAAATTAAGTCGTTTTCTGTTTGTTTTTTTTTTATATTCACGTGAGTTTAAGTAAATGGTTAACAGACTCAAATGCACAAAAAGAAATGAAAAAAAAAAAATTCCAGCAGCATAAACTATTTTTTGGAATAAAAAATATAATAATAATAAAAAAATAATAATAAGACATAACACAAAAATGCTGCATGCACACACGAAGTGAACGGGATTTTTACTAGACTATTTTAACAAAACCCCGATGGTTGTTATCAAAAATTATTCACAAAAGGAGAGCGCAAAAAAGATCGACTGTTAACTTTGAAGAGAAAAGAGTTTATAATATTATACCATTTAATTTGTGAAATATGAAAAAAATTATTCGAAATTGCTTTGATTTTTAATTTTTTTTTATATCTTCGCGAAAAAAGATCCTATCGAAAATATATTTTTGCTTTTAAAATATCGAAAGCATCGAATGGTGCAACTACCGATTATTTCCCAGCTCTCCTTTATCAAAATCTGTCTTCTTTTGCCGCTAGGTAAGCGATGGTTTTTCGCTGCAACTCTGAATTTTTCTTCTAGGTACCATACACTACGAAAATGAAAAGCAAAGAAGATCTCGAACATTTGGATATTGAAGGCGCCAAGTTTAAAAGTATGCCCAATTAACATGTACATAGGTGTTTTCTGTATCTTTTAGTGCCAATTAGTGCCACCAAATCTGAAATTGTCAAAATATTTGGTAAACTTTTTATTTTATTTCCCAAGAAGTACTTCAGCCATGTTTGTTTACGTTCTGCATGAGCTACAGCTGTTGGAAATCGGAGTTTCACATCTGCCGACATTCAAACTGTTTCAAACAGATGGATTGTGTGGGACGACAGTATAATTGAAGTTTTAGTGTGAATGGCTTGGGTGGACTATTCAAGTGAGCGGCAGTGTATATTAGTCATAATTCGCCAAAGAAGTTGGAAGAACAAAATCTAATACTCAGGTCTGCTCCGGTTCTCGAAATCGAAAAGCTTTTTCGATTTCGAAATTGTTGAAATAGTTGGGATTTTCCATATTTTTTACATCTTCGTAGTAATGGTACCGAGAAGAAAAATTCAAAGTTGCTTCGATAAACCATTGTCTAACTAGCTGCAAAAGAATTCCATCCAGTTTGGATGGTGAAATAAGACATTTCGGAACGTTCATTTAACGGATGGAAAAAGGTTAATCTCTGTGGTAGGACCCAATATCTGAATTTTTGTGATTTTATTTATACAATATGTGGGCATTAGTAGGTTACCAATTTAATGACTTTGAAATACTTTGGTGAGGACTCAAGAAATGCATATGCATTTGTATGCATCGACTTGTAGCTCTTGTTATTGTTTACTCCTATAAATCGGTGTTACCGTTGTCGCTTTACCAAAATATATCAAGCCAAAAAAAAAAAAAAAAAAAAAAAAA
>VNJR01000743.1:0-12482 GCA_008042585.1 Drosophila punjabiensis
TGTCTCAATTTTTTTATGTATATATCCAATTTGCTTTTTATTTCACTTTTGTCAAAAATAGAGCCGTTTTTACAAAATTACAACGGCAAAATTTGACCCTAAAAAGGTAAAGACGGTGTCAGTATTTTTACGATTTTAGGCGCATCGGCAAATTTCGGCAGGAAATTTTTACACATTTGTTACCTTAAAAGTCCAATAAAAACATTGGAATACAAACCAATTGTGGATTTTTGTGGGGTCACAACTAAAACCTTAGCTAAACATGAAAAAGACGTTCAAAATATAGACAAAAAACATGTATTTTTTCATATAATTATAATAATAATGGAAATAATTATTACTAATATATCAAATTACATCTCATTTTAAAGAAAATACCTTCAAGTTCAAACTCCATTACAAAAAAATTTAACTTGCACTCGTAAATAATGACCTGACCACTTTAAAGTTCGATTTTGTTTCGAAAAATTCGCGAAGCGCGCAGCTGCGCTTTGCAAATTAGCAATTGTTTCCATCTTCTATTCTACTTTTAGAAAGTCTCGTTCGATTTAAAAAAGAAATTCTGGTTTGCCATTAAGAAGCTGGGACATTTTAAAGGCGATTTGTTTACTTTTCGTACATTTTTGTTGTAATGAATTTTTTTATTTTTGGCCTATGGGCGCAACCACTGTGCATCGGGCCTCCACCTCGAAGGAAGCCAACTGAGGAGTAACCCAGCCGTCGACTGACGCAGACCAGCCGGAGCGGAGCAGCGAGCGACTTGTGCCGGCCCAGGACCAGCGGCGGAGCACCCAGCAGACAGGCGTGTGCCTGTGTGTGTGTGCGGAGTGAGACGGGTGAGTGTGGCAAGTGAAAGCGCAACGAGTGGCCAGCAGGGAGGTTTGGCCAACATGGCCAAGTGCAAATTAAATCTCTGCGGGACTCGATGCGGTGTCGCCAGGGTCGTGAGTGAGTGCCGTGAGCCAGACCCAATACGCGCTACCGCGGATCCCCTTCGCTATTTTGCTAATATCAAAAATAGAGTTTTCCTGCTTGGTAACCCGGTGGCTGACAACCTCCATCTCACGTCAGCCCACCGTTCATCGAAGACCCATTGTCCTATCTTTATAAATTTTCTGTAAAGAGATCCTGGAGTGACTGAGTTTTACCCCAGCCTAAGATCTACTTCACAGCCTATAGGGTCTCAAATTTGGCCCAGAGACCTCGCGATAAATCCCTTTACCCTTTCCTGATCCTATCGACAAAGAAAAATTCAAATGTCCTGTTTATGGAGGACGTAGTGCTGTTTCAAATTGGGCGCCATTACTGTTATGACTATACAATCCTGCGCGTGTAGCCACAGGCTTGGGCTATGTCTCGGCTAGTTTTTTGAGTCGTGGGTTCTTAACCCGGCTTACTGACACGCGTAACAGAGAATTTTTTCGAACATCTAGCCCTTTTTACGAGGACTGGACATTCTGCAACACTAAACACTGCACAAGTCGACTTCGAAACTTCACAAACCACATATTTAAACAGTCAGTTAGCCTCGAGACTCCAGATTTCATTGGAGTTCGTCTGCTTGCCCTCCCTGCCATAGCAGTCTGCTTGCAGAAATTGTTTTGCAGCTGCCCCTATTTTTACACACACTTACCTACTAACACCATCCCATATCACAAATAAATCTAGTTCATATTCAGTTTTCTAATTTTCTTTCTTTAATTTGCCTTTAAAGTTAACAACAATTTCTCTTCCTTCTCTTTCTCATTTAACTATACCGCTATCCTAATACTCTTTATCTTTTTGTATACAGAAATAAATTAATACTTAAATTAATATATACATACAATTTGAAATAAATAACATCTAAAATTTAAACAATTACACACAAATAAGCTAAAAAATAAATAAATAAATAAAAACATATTTATCTGAAGCCTTTGGTGACTCCCGGTGCCGCCTCTTGGAAGGCGTGTCGGTCCTCTGACTGACAAATTTTGGCGGGCACTGTGGCTACGGCGAGGTTAGCCGCCTACAGTGACACCGGTTTTAAAATTCTACGATTACATAGATTGTGGCCAGTAATTAACACGTCGCCGGCATCGAACGGCGACAGCCAATGTCCTGCGCCAGGGCATAAATTTTGGCCAGGAATTCCACACTCATGCTTAGAGTAGACTAAAATTAGCGCCAGCCAAAAAAAAAATTTCGCCAGGCCTCTGGAATGGCCTGGCGTACCGTCCTTCGTCAGGACTCTTGAGTCTGGTCGGCCTCTCTGTGGCTTGCCGATCCGGCTTCCCAGGTCCTCACATCTCACGATCTATATGTTCACTTTGCATTCAATTACTGGCGGGCGGCCCGTACGAAAAATTTTTAAATTTACATTTCGAGCTCGCGGGCCGCAATACCGCACTCTTTCGCGTTAGAACTTTTCCTCACTCGAAACAACAGAGGAAGCGGAGCTCGAGAACATCCGATCCGACTCCGTTACTTCTTCGTGTTCCCTTTATCGGGTCTACAAACCCTTTCCGAACAAGTGCTGCGCCTTATTCCCTACTTTTCCTCCCGTTGGCAGCCCGGTTTCTACCTACCGATCATCTTTTTTTTTTGGCTATGTCCACGTATCGATTGGTTCCGCGTGCCAATCGTTTAGCCCGGACACAACAGACTTCTAGTCAACAGCCAGCTCAAACTTCTCTTCAACTTGAGCTCCATATCCCAAGAATCTGGTCATGCAATTAAGGAGCTCCAGTCCACGATTCAGGGGTGTTTGACAGCGCTAGCACATTCCCAGATATCCACGGACAACTGGGACTGTCTGATGGTTTTCCTGTGCGCAAGCAATCTGCCAAAGGTGACCCTCTCCTTATGGGAACAATCGCTTACGTCAAAGTCCGACATTTCGGCTTGGGAGGAAATGAACACCTTCCTGAGCGAAAGATACCGCACGCTTGAGGCCACCGAGGATATGAGGCCTACTCCAGCCATCCCGAAGAAGCTTCAGTCCTTCGAAACAATAGTCAGCACCAAGCCAAGTGGTTGCGACTTATGCTCCAAGGAGAATCATCCGGTCCGATTGTACCCGCGCTTTCTCAATGGACAACGCGCGGTCCGGCTACATCAAGAAGAAGCAGCTATGCCTAAACTGCTTCGCGAGAGGCCATCAGCTACGTGACTGCACCAGCACACATAGCTGCTTTACGTGCAAAGGGAGACACCATACGCTACTGCATCGCGGGAGCACGAGTTCCGAAAATGCGGGATCCTCAACCGCCTCGCCCCCTACACAGCAATCCTCGAGACCCTCTAGCCGAAATGCATCCGCGAGCACGAACTATCGAGCCCGAGCGTTAATCGACCCGGGATCCGAGGCGACGTTCATTTTCGAACGCCTTTTCAAGCTGATCAAGCTCCCATTCCGCAACGTACAGACTTAAGTCTCCGGGCTATACCAATCGGTGTCGGCAAAGTCTACCCGACTCTGCCACTTCTCAATCCGCTCACCCATTAAGCCGGGTCTACAGCTAGACACCGCAGCCTATGTCCTTCCAGAATTGGCGGGCAGTTGCCCTTACATCCAATTTCCCAGAATTCCTTGAAAGACCTGCCCTCTCTCCAATGGGCAGACTCCACCTTCTTTGAGAGCTCACAGATCGACATCCTGATCGGAGCCGACTTTTTACCGTCAGTTATGTTGAGTGGCACTCGGAGGAGTATTTGCGGCTCACTCCTAGGCCAAGAGCCAATTTTTGGGTGGGTGCTTACGGGACCGATTTCCCATGTTGAAGCCAATAAAGTCGCATCCTTTACGATGCCTCATCCTCATCCTCAGGTACATCAAATAGGTCGTCACCTATCAGCAAGTTCTGGGAGATGGAGGATCTACCAGTCCAGATGGTAAAAGAATCGAATTTCTATTGCGACAAAAAACTATCTCCAAGCCACAAAGAAAGACGCAAGCGGGAGGTACGTGGTGACGCTCCTGATCTGCGACCCCGAAAAGTCTGAAAGTCATATGAAAGAAGTTCCGCACAGTTCACAGTTCTCCTACCTAGTATCTTCCACACCATGCGGTAATTAAACCCGAAAGCACCACAACAAATCTCCGCGTTGTATTCAATGCTTCAAGCCCTTCCGCAAATGGAACCAGGTTAAATGATATCAAAGAGTACAGAACTATATAGAGAGGGCATCTACTATACTTTGCCTGCCCTACGCCTGTAGGCGGAAAAAGGGAGACAGGTATTTGTTCTATTTTTAGCTTTCATTTATACTCTTTGGTATAAGTGTAAGTGGGGTTTGTGTGTATGAGTGTACGAGCCCGTTAATAAACTTTGTACGAAATTTTATATTTGATTTCGCTAAAGCGAGAGACAAACAACTTTAAAAGTCAAAAGATCCCTCGCAAATGCGATTTTAAGTCTTGTGTTTTTATTTAATAACTGTTTTTTTTTTAATTTTAAATAACATAAGCCTTAAATTTAAAAACTATTATTAACTAAAAAAACATTTCATTGCTATTTTTTATTATAGTTTTAAATCGTTACTAACTAATTTAAAATATATGTAAAGTATATAGCGCGTTAAAGCTTTTTTGAGTCTCTTTTTGTAATACGTTTATTTAATTTTATTTAATTGTAAACATAAAAAAGTAAAATGAAAAAGAAAAAAACACAAACAATTTTTTTTTATTTTAATTAATATAATATATTTTAATATTAATATAAAAAAAACAGAAAACTGAAAAAATATATATTAAAAAAACATTATAAAGAAAAAATATATAAAAATCTGAGGGACTAGTTCGCGTATAATCGGACCGAACTATATGGACATATGAACGGACTGGCAGACGGACAGAAGGACGTGCAGACGGACATGGCTAGATCGACTCGGCTGTTGATGCTGATCAATGCATACTTTACAATGTATTCTTTATACGGTCGAAGTCGGCTTCTTCACTGCGTTGCAAACTTTTGACTAAAATTATAATAACTTCCAAGAGAACAAATAAATATATAAAAAAATACAAGAAAGGAAGCTAACTTCGGCACGACGAAGTTTGTATACCCTTGCAGATTCCAATCGTATCAATTATAATCTATCCCTATCTTATATAAATTGATATACTTTTATATTTATTTTATTTTTACAGTTTTAAATTTTTTACTTGTAAAGTAAAATTTAATTTTCCTCCACATTTACCGATCGTTTGGAAGCTATATGATAAAGTCGTCCGATTTTAATAAAATTTTATTTTATTTATTTTAAAATAATTTATTAAGCTCATAGCCGAGAAGAAGATATGTTAAAAAACAGTGAAGTTATAATTTCTTATACATATTTAGGGATCGTTTTTATGGCAGCTATATGATATAGTTCCGACTTATATACGAGTTAGAGTAAATAGAAGACTATCTGCAGTTTCATTAAGATAGCATCAAAACTGAGCGACTAGCTTGCGTAGAAACGGACAGACAAACAGACAGACAGATAGACAGACAGACGGACATGGCTAGATCGACTCGGCTGTTGATCAAGAATAAATATACTTTATAGGGTCAGAAATGCTTCCTTCAGTGCATTGCAAACTTCTGACTGAAATTATAGTACCCTGCGAGGGTATAAAAATAATATCAAAAAAGCCACAAAATGAGATACCCAAAGTCTAACTGGTATTCGATCCCTTACACTGTAGCTTGGTAGTGTGATGCCTTAGCCACTAGGCCAAGGCGGCAAGCAGACCCCGGGCGACCAGATTCGAAGTAGAATGCGGGTTCTACCGCTGGAACCCGCAACCCGACACATTTTTTTGTATGACATGTCCTCTCTATATAGTTCTATACTCTTTGATGATATTCTTCATGCTGGGCCAGTCCTCCAATCCGAACTCACCACAATCCTAAAGTGGCGATATTTTCAATATGTTTGCAGTGCGGACATTATAAAAATGTACCGTCAGATCTGGGTCGATTCTAAGCATTCCCTCCCTTTCAAAGAATTCTGTTTCGAAATAGGGAAGGAAATATCCGACACTTTGAGCAACAAATAGATACCTTCGGGATCAACTGTGTGCCCTTCCTCGCTATTAGAGTGCTGCAACAGCTAGCATATGTATTTCGATGATGTTCTGGCCGGGGAAAATTCCGTGACCGATGCCAAAGATTCCATCCAAGGGTTTCAAGTAGCTCTAAGCTCCGCCGGGCTTCCATTAGAAAAATGGACTTGTAACCACAAAAGCATTTTAAGCGAGGTTCCAACGGAACACCTTCTGCATAGCGAATTCCTCGACATTGATGCCGAAAGCACGGCCAAGACGTTGGGTTTTCGGTGGAGGGCGATGTCCGACGAATTCTATTTCGTGTCTAAAAAATAGTATTAAAACCTGCCTACACTAAGCGGTAAGTTTTATCTCAAATCGCGAAGTTGTTTGATCCTGGGTGGCTCGCTGCTCTGGTTGCAAGTCTTGAGTTGGGACGAAAAGCTTCCCACTGAAATGAGTCAGAGGTGGCAATCCTTCCTGCAGGAATATTCCAAACTCAACCAGATCCATGTTTCGAGATGGGTCGGGTATCAACCGGGGGTATCTATAGAGCAGCACCGTTTTTGTGACGCGTCTCAGAAGCCTTATGGAGCGGCTATCTACGTCCGCGTCGAGATGATCCATAGAATCTTGCTGCTTACAGCCAAGACGCGAGTTGCTCCGGTGAAAACTGTGTCCCTTCCCCAGCTAGAGCTCTGTGATGCCGTGCTCTTAACCGAAATGGTGACCGAAATCCTTCCGCATTTGCCGACAGCCAACTCCGATCTCCGCTGCTTTACAGATTCCACTATCGTTCTAGCCTGGTTAAGAAAGCAGGCTTGCAATTGGACCACGTTTGTGGCCAACAGAGTTGCCAGGATCACTCAGGCACACGTTCGATGCGAACAAATCTCCGCCGATTTAGCCAGTCGTGGCGTATCCCTACATGAGTTAGCGTATAATCGACTGTGGTGGCACGTACGAGAGTGGCTACAAGGACCACTGCGGACCATGGCCAGTACAGAGCGATTTCCACCCTATGACTGAACTAGAACAGCGTCCAGTCAATGTGCACTTCAGTAAGGCCCCTCCGGAAGAACTTCTCGAACGTTTTTTCAAGCTAGACAAGGCACTGAGGGTCCTGGCGTATGTTTTGTGATTCCTGAAACGCTGCCGCAAGAGCTCGATTTCGGCCAGTTTAAGATCCACTAGGGATGAAATCCTAGAGGCAGAGAGAGCTCTGATAGCCATTGCGCAGCGCAGAGCATACGGCCAAGAACAAAATCATCTGGAAGAGAAAAAGCCTCTTCTAGAGGCAAGTCCGATCGCGAATTTGTTACCATTCATCGACAAATACGGCATTTTTATATCATGTAACCGCTTCCAGAGGTTTGCAGTATGATGATAGCCATCCGATAATACTCCCTTAAAACTGCAAGGTGCCTCGCCTTCTCATCCAATTTGCTGACCAGATAACCCTTCACGGCGGTAGTCAATTAATGGTACGCCTAATCCGATCGAAGTATTGGATTCCTTAAATAAAGAATCTGGTAAAGGCTGTGGTCTACCCGTGTAAGATTTGCACGCTTTACAAAAAAGCGACTGCAAACACAGCTGATGAGCGATATTCTCCTTCTCGAGGGCCTTCACTTACACGGGCACTGATTATGCCGACCCTTTCCAGATCAAAAATTATACAGGGAAAGCGTGTCTCATAAAGAAGGGATATGTATGTGTGTTTGTGTGTTTTTCGAGGAAGGCTATCCACTTGGAACCCACCTCCGATCTCACAACCGAGAAATTTCTAGCGGCTTTTGCTCGGGGCTTCGGGGCGCGGTTGTCCTCAGCGGGTGCATTCGGATAATGCCAAGACCTTTGTGGGGGCAGCAACTCTGCTTTCACGGGACTTTCTCCAAGCCATCAAGAAGTCCGTGACTGATGCATTCAGCCATCAAGGACTCGTTTGGCGGTTTATTCCACCAGGATCTTCACATATGGGGGGTCTATGGAAAGCGGGTGTGAAAAGTTTCAAAACTCTTTTTTACAAATCCACTGCTTCCTGCCAGTACACCTTCGAAGAGCTTGCGACACTTCTCGCGAAGATCGAGGCTTGCCTCAATTCTAGACCCCTCTCCCCGATGTCTGAAGATCCCTCAGATTTGCTGGCCCTAACACCGTTTCCTCATTTCCTTGTTGCTTTCCACGGCTGAGCCCGAGATTAAGGACGACGCCAAGTCGATAATCAATCGATGGCAACACCACAAGGCTCAACATCAGCAGTTTTGTGCACGGTGGAAAGAGGAGTACCTTAAGGGACTCCACAAACGCAATAAATGGTAATTTCCGACCAAGAACCTCCAAATCAACGACATGGTAGTATTCAAAGAGGGCAATCTCGGGGGACAATAAAGCGCTCAGTCCATAAGGTCATACTCCTGCCTAAGGGGAATCAGGAATCCTCGGTTCCCAGGGACTAGTGCCTCTCCCGTTCCAAGGTTCATAGTGCACTCTTTCCCTTCTAAACCAAGTTCTTTTTTCTTGTTATCGCAGAACAAGTTCCCGACATGTCTACTCGTCCTCGTTCCGCCCAATCCTTGGACAGCAGACGTACTTGAGGTATTCAATCCTATAGATGCTGGGGAATCCATTCTCTTCGAAAGTGCAAGAGGTTCCAAAAACTGAGCGCTGAAAAGCGCCTTTGAGCAGTGCTTATTAGTAAGTACTGCTCGAGAACCTCGCACACCAACATTTGGGAGGAACCTGCCGCAGAGAGGACGGCTGCAAGAAATGCGGAGAAGGCCACCACACCCTCCTCCACATGCACGAGGAGCAACCGCCACGGCGCACAGTCCAACCAGCGCCATCTCCGCCTCGCCCATCACTCACGCGCCGCCGAGCGTCGAGACCGCCTCCGAGATGGGAGACCAAGAGGTCTGCTCGATGGCCATCCGGTCTCGAACAGGAGACTTCCAACTCGGGGTCGTCCTCAGGATCGACCCAAGCCTGAGAATCCGAACACCCACGCGGGCTCTGAGTACTGAAGCTTTTGCGATATATATATTTTGTGAAGCCATCCGGGATTCTGAGAGTTTTAAGCTGAACCCGCCTCTACCGAAGATCCAAGCGGCCGCCGACGACGCCGGCTTATTATTGGACTCTACTCCGCTTACTCCATTACAGAAAATATTCAACTGTCAATTAGATTTCAGCCCGTCTGAAGACTGGCTTATTACTAGACCAAATAATTTGAATTATCCGATTTATGTTCCAAAAACATACAGTTGTGGCAATAACTTCATAATTCTGCCAGCAAGATCCCAAGTTGTCCGAAAAATTCACTTCTCATCAGGTAAAGATAGTGTAATAATTCCCAACCAGGAGATTCATATTGACATTTATGTTGCAAACACAGCTGCTAAATTGTGTAATAATTCCCAACCAGGAGATTCATATTGACATTTATGTTGCAAACACAGCTGCTACTACCGATAATGCAGCTAGTACCGATCAGTTAATAAAAATTAATGATTTAAAATATGAATCACTTTCGAACTACGAAATAGTTCAAACCAATTCAGAATGTAAAGAAAAGTCTGTATTATCGCAAGTTTCGGAAAATAATAATATATTTCACACACAATTAATAAAACTATGCACTCAATATAGCACTATATTTGGACTGGAATCGATAATTACAAAAAATTTGTATAAGCACAAACTGAGATTGAAGGATGATGAACCTATATATCTTAAAAACTATAGAATTCCTCTAAGTCAAAAAGACGAAATACAGGTCCAGATAATAGAAATCACTCCCCGGTTCTGGCAAGAAAAAATGGCAATTAGTCATTGACTATCGCCAAATTTTAAAAAAAAAAAAAAACTGTTGTCGAATAAATTTCCGCTACCTAGAATTGATGATATTTTGGATAAACTGGTAAAAGCGAAACACTTCTCATGTTAAGACTTAATGTCTGGTTTTCATCAAGTTGAACTCGAAGAAGCAATGGTTTAAATCGCTTTAAGCGATTACCATTTGGCTTAAACACCCGACACAAAAGCACAGATAACGGAATCTTGCCTGACGACAAAAAATACAACGTCATAAAAAACTATCCAATCCCACATGATGCGGATAGCGCGGACAGATGATTCGTTGCTTTTTGCAATTATTATAGAAGTTTTAGAAAAAGAATATGTAAAAAAGACTGTCAGAATGCCTTCGAACATCTCAAATCGGCACTAATAAATTCAAATTTATTACAATACCCAAACTTCAGCCAAGATTTTTGCACAATAACGGATGCAAGTCAGCAAGCATGCGGAGCAGTACTCCAACTTCCAGTTGCATGTGCATCAAGGAAGAAAGTAGTAAAAGCACAACAAAACAAGAATTGGCAGGAATTCATTGGGCAATAACTTTTTTCAGACCAATAATTTATGGTAGACACTTCACTGTCAAAACAAACCACCTATCTTCGATGATGAATCCAAGCTCAAAACTAATACACAAAACTAACTTCACAGTAGAATATCATAAGAAGAAAGACAACTACGTAGCCGATGCGTTATCAGGAATTACCATTAAGCAGATGAAGGAAATAACTGGGAATATATTGAAAGTCGCTACAAGAAATCAAAGGAGGTAGAAAAATTCCTGCGCCATAAATTCAAAAGAAAAAGTAGATTTACATAAGAAAACTCTTAATAAAGCTTTTAAGCCCAACGTATACGAAGTCATTATAAATGATGAGGTACGAAAAGTAGTGACCTTGCGAATAACAGAATCACTATATATATATATATATATATATATATAATCTCTAAGAGTCAAGCCGGTGACCCTATTATCAAATAATTTTAAAGAAAATGAAGCAATACTGTTTACATTTCATCATGATCCAATACAAGGAAGTCATACAGGTATAGCTAAAACATTAGCTAAAATAAAAAGGCATTATTATTGGAAAAGTATGACAAGATATATATCAAATTATGTCAGAAAATGCCCCAAATGCCAAAAGACGAAAACGACAAAACACACAAAGTATGCAATAACTCTAACCAAATATCTTGTTGCAATACCATTTAAAGACAAAAGTGCAAAATCAGTAGCTAAAGCTATATTTGAAGATTTTATTCTAAAGTACGGTCCAATAAAGACCTTCATTACGGACATGGTAACAGAATACAAAAATTTAATAATTGATGAGTTATGTAGAAATTTGAGTATCAAAAATATAACATCTACTGCATACCACCACCAAACAGTTGGAACAGTGGAAAGAAGTCATAGAACATTTAATGAATACATTCGATCCTACATTTCAGAAGATAAAACTGATTGGGATGTATTGCTCCAATATTTCGTATACTGTTTCAATACGACACCCTCTATGGCACATGAGTATTGTCCATATGAGCTATAAAGCATAGAACTTACAAATTCATTTTAGATAGAATAAAACCACTCTACAATGTAGATGACTATGCTAAGGAATCTAAGTATAGGCTAGAAGTAGCTTATAAAAGAGCTAGAATAATGATGGAAAATAATAAAATTAAAAATATGAAACTGTATAATATAAAGACTAAAGATATTTGTTCGCGCCATAAGGGCGCTTAGTTTCGAGCAGCAGTGTGGGAGCGAGCATGCTCGCTCTAGCAGTGCTATGGCTTGCGCCCGCTCTCCCGCTTATCGGTCTTTCTCGCGCTCCCCCCTTGTTCCGCCTCCAAAGGGCCTCTCCACCGGCCGCCGCTCAGTGAAGTGCGGAGTTCTTTTCTTGTTCGCTATTTTTCGCCGGTTTTTTTTTCCACAGCGACGCCACCACGCCACAAAATTTTCAACTCTGAAGGTCGACATCTAGGATTATTTCGCCCCCTCCATTTCATGGTCCTTCTATTGCCGGTTCTATCCTGATCCCACCAGCGCACAGTGGGCGATTGGGCCTCGCTAGCGGCATTTAATTAATAACTTCTAAACTAAAATAGATATCTTCAATCGGATTTTTTTCACTACTCAGGAAAAAATTATACCATTTTTTAAGATAAAAAAATTTTTTTTAATTAACATTTTGTTTTTAATTTTATAATTTTTTTTTTTTTTTAACATATTCCATATATCAAAATTACCTAAAAGAAAATAAAAAAAAAATTAATTAAAGTAAAACATTTTTTTTTAAATTAACACTTTGTGTTTCAGTTTATTATTTTTATTTTTACAACTTTAAGAAGCATATTCATATTCATAGGAAATTAGCTAAATTTAGATAAAATGTTATTTAGAATCTTCTGAATCAGAGACCGGCATATCGAGATGATCTAATAAAAGCAAGCTCTTAACATCGTCATCCATAACAATCGTTTTTGCAGGACAAATTGAATACCCATTTGACAATGAAGATATCAAAGGGTCGGAAGAAACTAATAAAGCATTTAAGCATTAAGCTGCAGATTGCCGCTACCAACAATGCATCTGTTG
>VNJR01000746.1:0-33736 GCA_008042585.1 Drosophila punjabiensis
TGGAGTTGGAGTTGGAGCCGGAGAGAAAGTGTTTTTCGGTGCGGCTGCTGCAGTGTCTGCCCGGAATTGGGTCACCTGGTTGTTATTGGGCATTGGGCCTCCGCTGCCTGCTGGCCTGCTCTCTCGCCCATTTGACATTTAAATTATTTGTTCGCGGCGAAAAAATGCCACCGAACCAGCATTTAAGCCATGTTTTCCGTGCTGTTGCCGTTGTTGTTGCTGTCACGTGATGTCAGCAAGGGGCAAAATACCAATAAGCGAAGGAAAATAATAAAAGCCACTTTTTCATCTTAACTGACAGTGAAATACTCGTACTCGCAGTTCGGGGCTTATGCAATCGGAGAGCCAGCAGCCAGCTTAATGGACAATTGGCTTAACGGGAGACAAAAAGGGCCACGCCCTGACCCCGCTCTCTGTGTGTGTATTCCCCTGCCGATCCCTTCACCAGGTGACACAGTGACAGTCCCAAGTGGGACACACGCTCACCCAACTGGTAATTAAAACAAAGCCCAGTCTTTGACCATAGGTTGCTCTTTCTATCTTTATCGAGATATATCTCCCACAGACGTCTTTATATCCATTTCCTCTGTCTCTTTTTCGTCTATCCAAAGCCCTTTCCTTTGATGGCGGCCCTATAAACTGGCCCCATAATGTATCAATAATGTCAGGCCACAGAATGTGGTCCCCCTGGCTCCGTTTGACTCGCTTGTCAGGTGTGTGTCGTCGGCACGAGCGGCTCTTGAGGCCCCCAAGACCCCGACCATTAAGTTCCACAAAGACCACAATTCTCGCAGGCAACAGCTGGGCCTCTAAGGCTTTTGTTCGACTTGATTCGCTGATTTAAACAATAAAATATTTATACTCTAACCAGGAGGTGGCTATGGTCGAATTTTCGCCGAAAATAACTTAATAAAATTGACTTTAAATATAGTGTATTATTTTAGACCTTTAAAACTCTCTAGAGTTTGTCTCTGCTTTGTATTAAAATGTCGCCTGTGGGCTTAGGTTTATGGGTGTTCTTTTAGTTAAGTCGCCCACAAGTTAGAAAGTGTTTTTTAAAGACCTATTTTAGCTTTAAAATCTTTTTTCCAGCTCGAGGTGCTACAGAAAATAATACATTTTAAAATACATCCGTTAAAATAAAAATGTTTATATTAAAATACAAATCAAATTTACGCGGAATAGGAAAACATTTAACATTTATTTGCAAACTTTTAGACACCTTGTTAAAGGATTTGAAATTCGTTTTATTCAAGATTTATTTGAATTCGATTATACTTTTCGATGACACTGTCACATAATCGGCTTTCAATCAAAGTTAATTTATTAAAGGTAATTTATTCAAAGTCAATATAATTTTCTAACCAAATTCATTGAATATTTTGTATTAAATATTTGGATAAATACATTTTTATAATTTCTGATGTTGCTGTAATTTACAAGACGTTTGAAACCAAATCTCAAACATTTTTTATATTAAAAACTGTATTTGCTTTAATTATTCGCATTTAAACTGCTAGTTTTCGAATCTCCCTCTTTGCTTAGTGCCTAAGACAATTAGCTTTAATTAATGAAATTAATACAACCTCAAATAAACACTTCAAAAGCTAAACACACACATTTTAAGCAACATATTTAACAGTGCTTAGCATAAAGTTAATTCCCCTTCGCCGCCCTCCTCTTTCTCTTTGTTTTTCTTGGACGAGATCGTAAACAAAACCGCAAAGGTGTCAAACGCCAAAGCTAAAGTCAATAAAAATAGTTTATCCAAAGCCATTCGAACTTGTGCCCACAGATAGATGTATGCATACCCGTTGGGGCTTGGGTGCCCGACTGTTTACGAGCTTGTTTGTTGTCCACTTTAAACCAGAACACGGAAAACCTAGCCGAATGTATCTGTAAGATACACAGCACATATTTCCAGCTTATTGCCAAATGTTTTGTCACAGTTCGCCACGAGAAAAAAATAAAGAACAATTCGACTAGAGTCTCGGGTCGAAATCAGAATTGAAATTGGGTTGCGACACAGAAAGAGACAAGCCAAAAAATGATCTTCCCATGCGGGTCTTTAGCATAACTTCCACTCCGCTGTAAGTCGGTCGCATTTGCATATAGATTTTATCTCCCTGCCGATATGTATGTATGTATACGCGGCTCTTTATTAGCGAATTTATTCCATATTTTTATGAACAGTTTAGCGCAAGAATGAGCACATTAATGCTCCGTTTCTGAGGTGTGGTGAGCTACTTCAGGTTCCTCAGCAGCTTAAAGTCGAGGTAATAAACAATGAATTTGCTTATGAGAGATTTGCGGATCTTGAGCGGGGAATACCAGCTCACGAAATGTTATATAAACGGTTATTAACCAAATTTACAGTATTTTTAATGACTGAAGAATGGCTTCAGTATTTAAAGCTTTAATGGAACTATATAAAAATAATGATCATTTTTAATGGAACTATTAATGTTGACTATTATTTTTACTGCCATTCCTTAAAGCCTTAAGAGGACCTAAATATTTAGAGAAATTTTCAACTCACCTTTGCCAAAATGCCAATGGCTGTGGAATCCCTTTTCCAGCTTCCAACTTGAGCGGATAATCCCAATCCAAATAGTTCTTAGGCAGGCAGACACTCACAAATTATGATAATCCAACTGAAGGGGGGCTAAGCTCGGTTTAACCTGGGTGAACCCCGCTCATTTGCTGGCCATTGGCAGCGATTATTCAGTTAATTGGGCTCGCTAACTTGGCACAGTGATCGCTTGACTCTGTGCAAAATTGCTTGCGTGCAATTAATTAAACAAATTGCTTTACTTTCACCTACCACCGCTCGGTGGCTCAGTGGCGAGCAGCAGAATCAACATTTGCCTGGCATTTTTGCATATTCACACACACTCTCACACACAACACACACTCACTACTGCAGTTGTATTTCTATACATATATATATTTTTCTCGTATTCTTTTCTTTTCCTTTTTGTTGTTACGAGTATTTTTCCTCCTTTATTTTTCTTTTTTGTTTTGTTGTATTTTGGCAGGTTTTCGGCTAACAGGAAAATTGACTCTGCGGATGTATGCGAGTGCTGGCTATATATACCGAAAACAACTTTTCGCGAACATTACACGGATGAGGCGGGCGGGGAGAACGATGAACGACGAACGGAGAACGGAAGAGTGCGATGCAGAGACGAATCACATATTGGCCGCGGGGCAGAGAGACTGACTGGGAGACTTCGACGACGGTAGCTGCGATCGGCAGGAGAATCGTTCTGCACGGCGAAAAGTCAAAAACACAACTGAGACTTCTTTGGGGAAAAGTATTTTACGGACCAAAGCCAGCCAGCCATCGAGCGATCCAACGATCCAGCGATCTACCGAAGGCACGCGCAATAGACGAGGTCTTGGACTCAACAGGTCTGCTCGCTCTCTCGCCAGCTCTCCTCGGTATCGCCCTCTCTCACTTGCTCTGGCAGCATTTTGAGTGAGTATTTCAAACCAGTTGATCTTGTTTTGGTTTTTTTTCGGACGTTGCTGTTACATGACGACTGGCGACTCCTTCGGCTCCTCGAGTACGAGTTCGAGTTCGAGTTCGTGTCCTAAGTCTTTTGTTTTGCCTGCTTGGTCTGCAAATGCCTGAACCATTATTATCTATGAGTTATTTACGCTCCGCTCGGCAATTCTTCCTCCACCCTGCTCTTGTTATGGCCGAAACGAAGCTCGTGGGCTTGGCACACGCTCGCTGGCCACCGAATCGCAGTTCGGGTTCGGGCCATAGGAATTTCCATGGCGTCGACAGGTTTGGTTCGGTTTCGTCCTCTCCTCGCTCTCCTGGCTCGTTGTGCTCTGCGCCTCTCCTCCTGTAACTACGGCTCCAGCTCTCGCTCTCTTCCACGGTGTCTCTGCAATTTGCACCGCTCGATCTTGGCTACTGTGTTCCCCCCAAATGACCGAGGAGCGTAGGAGTAGGAGTAGGAGCAGGAGTAGGAGTCGCTAGTGGTTCAATGACCAGCGCAGGACAAAGACTCCTGAGCCGCCAATCGATTCGTTCAGCATTAATCACTGCTAAATCGCTGCTTAAGTGACCTTGTCTTGGACGAGATCTTTGAGATCTCCGCTCTCCTGCCGCCCAAAACGTCACAATTTATTTAAGAATTTATTGCCCGGCCTGGGCCCTAAGTTTCGTTTAGTGTGCCATTGTTCTGTTCGGGCCGCCTCACATCTCTCCCATGACAATAAACAGCCGAAGCCACGACAGCCGCTGCCGCGGCGGCACTTTGTGTGTGCGTGTGTGCTGGGTTTCGGCCAGGAACGCCATGCCGCCTGGATCAACCAACTCCGTTTAGCCAAAGTCCGAGCCGAGCTGAGCCGAGGCGGAGGCCGAGCCACTTGACCAGGCGAAAAACGAGCGGCCAACTGGTTGCCAGTTGCCAGTGGCCAGTGGCCAGTTGCAACTGCCAACTGCCAACTTGCTGGCAAGCATGCGCCAAGGAATTTCGCCAGCGATTTTCGGAATGTCTGCAATGCACCGAGTGTGCAAAGAAAAACATCAACAAAAAATCGCCAAAAGAATGAAAACAAAAACAAGAGAGAAGTCTGAAGACTGGTCCTCCCGAAAAAAGGCGTGAGGCGTCGGGCGTGTACGGATTCTGACGTTCAAGTTGATCGTCTTAAAACCAGGCTTAGTAACTCTTCAAAAGGGTTCTTTAAATAAATTTAAAAGTGCTTAATAGTAGAATAAAAACTTGTTCTATTTGTTAAACTTACAATTGGTCACAGAAACCTATAACCTTAAGCATATTTATTTACCTTACAAGTGGAACCCTTGAACTACTTAAAAATGGCATCCTTTTAGTAATCACAAAAAATTAATTTAAAATGTTCTAATGTACCTTAATTGTACTTCATTAATCTTTACTGTCATTAAACCTTTTTTTTATTCAATGGTGAGATCACAAAATCAAATATTGTTCTACCATTTCCGCCGTTAATAAACTCAAAATATTATCTAAATTGCTCAACAATTAACCAAATCGATTGAGAATGCCTGCAAACAATGACCCTTCTAACTGTTTATTTTATCATGACCATTTCAACGGTATTAGATCCCTTGCCCGATGTTATCTGGAACTGATCAGCGGGCCACACTTGAGGGATTATCATCGGTCAGGGGCAAGGACGTGTCTCTGGATGGGATGTGTGACTGGTGTTGTGACAGGCAGGGTTCCTTATTGTTCGGAGGCATAAATCAACAGGAGACCTGGCCAAGACACAGCCTCAGGTAGCCGCCGCCGACGGCAACGACGACAACGCCGACGACGACATCAAATTCCAAGCGGAAAGCTGTATCCCCACCTCCACCTTCGGACTCAATTAGTGCAGTCGCTTTGGGTCTTTGTGTGTGCGCGCTGCATTCTTTGCATGCCAGCTGGCATTTGATTGATAATTTCGTTACGCCTCGAACATGCACCACAAAAAAAAAAAATCACAAAATAAAATCAGAAACAGAATATGGAAAGCAGACAACCGAGAATATGGTATTTGGATTTGATAAGTGTGGGTTCCCGAGATTTATGACGTGTTCATGCTGCCTTCTAGATTGTTATAGGGCATAAACCGGCCATTTGTCGCCCATTCTCGGGCCTGGCCTGATGACTAAGTGCCCGCATCTGATTTGACGGAGATTAGGAGTGACAATGGTACAATTTTCAAGCTACATTTCGAGTTTGGATTGGAGTTGGGGTTGGAGAAGCAGTAAACTTAACGGGAAATCAAATTACTTATTGGGAATCTAAACAATTCAAAGGGATCCGGTTACAAGACGTTTTTCCCATTGTTATTTTATAATAAAAACACACCAAGTTACTTATTTTGAGATTAAAACGTATTTGTATATATTTTTGATATTTTGCAAAAAGTTAAAATTTGTAATATTATTACGATTAGTCATAAGAGGGCAATTGGCGTATATCATTTATTGGCAACTACATTGGATTTAATTGGATACGATATCCCTAAATACGAGTATATCTACCGAGGCAAAAAACTTTAAGCTTGACGCTCTGACTTTTAAAGTTTGAATTTGAAATTCTTCATCTAGGCATAAGTAATGCATACAATATATAATATAACACTTCAATTGGTTAACTACGAGCTACATACAACTTGGGCAAGAGCGACGAATACTAGTGTAAAATTTGTAGATCGTTCCTATTATTTGATTTTGCGGTTAAGATTAAAATTTGTATGTATCTCATGAATATCACTGAACAGCGACCCATCTCGGCAACGTCGTGGAAGATCCCTCATCCGTCCTCTAGGGTGCACGCGCCCTGCACACACACACGCACACCCTAGACCTCAAGTTTCAGCTTGCCGTATTTCTGAAACTTGCTGAGAAACTCGTCTCATTCCTTCTTCACGCCGACATACGTGACAGTCTTGCCGGTCTTGCGCAGCGTCTCCAAAAGCTCATCCGGCGACAGGTTCGATGTCAGAGTCACCGTCCGATCCTCCACATTGATGTTGACCTTTTCGACCTTATCTGTGGAGTGGCAAAATTGAACATTAGGAGTTGGTAACCACTGAACGGAAAGGCACACCGCGAACCGAGACCGATAAGCGACGGTGGGAACTTTTTAACAATGCAAATTATTGAGGGGCTTATCAGTGCAAAGTATAATTTATTTATATTTAATAGTGTCCCACCACAAACCACAAGAAAAGCGATTATTGCGGGCTTTACATTATAAGATCTGTATTTAAAAGAAAATTTATCAAGTTGCCAAAATAATGATCTCTCATGCATGCCTTGCCTGCCAAGTACAAACAATAGCGAACGATATGCACAGTTTTTTCTAACTTTGACTAAGAGAGTTTATTTTTTTATGGTCTTAAAGGGGAACCGAATGATTATGACCTGAAACTGCGAACTCTGGTATTTGGAATCCCTTCTAAATTGGACGCTTATTTTGTATGATTGTCGTTAAATTGTTAGAGAAAATGTTTAAATTTGTACAAGCTTCGGTTTCTAGGAAAATCACGAATGCTAATATAAAGTAAATATATGAATATTTAGAATATAGTTAAATATAAAGTTTATTTTTCTTTAAAAATGTAATAAAACTGGGATAAACTTATTTTTATATGTTAAAAATTTTACAAATTAAAAAAAAAAATGTTAAAATCAATCAAAAAATGTAAACGTTTTCACAGATTTTGCTCGATTTAAACCTTCTAAAGAACACGCAAGAATATCTATTACGTTGACTGCAGCTGTGTGCAAGGAAAATATACTGAAAAGTAAGCCACACAGTCGCGCATATTTTCAATGTTAAAATCAATAAAAAATGTAAGCTCTTTTACAGATTTTGCTCAATTTAAACCTTTTAAAGAATACGCAAACTTATTTAACGCAAAAGACCTATTACGTTGACCGCAGGTGTGTGCAATGAAAAGAAACTGGAAAGTAAGCCACATAGTCGCACATACGTTCGTACACTTGTGAAGCTAAAAGCTATGTTAATACCTCCCAGCAACGCTGATAAGGGGGGCACTAATTAGGCCTAATGCCAGTCACTAACGCCCTAATACCAGTCACTAAGTCTACGTACCGCCCAATTTTCCGAGGACTCGCTCCACGGCGCTGGCACATCCGCCGCAGGTCATCTCCACCTTGAACTCGTGCACCTGCGAAAACGGGTCGAAAAAAGGGGGGGAGGAACGGTGTGAGTGCTCCTTTGCAGGAGATGAATTTTTAAAGGGGAGCACGGTAACGGAAGTCAACCCACTGGCATCCTGCTGCTGCTGCTGGTCTGACGAATGGCGTCGGCTGTGGTGTGCTTGTACACTTGCGGTAGATTAAACAGCTTGGCGGCTTTTAATTTACTTTTATGTGGCAGAAAGTACTTTTTCTTGTTTTTTAATTTCCTTTTGTATTTATATCAGAGATGGCCAAGTAGCGATGATTTGTAATCGAATACTGGCTACCAGGGCTATCGAATAGCTCGCAATCGATATGTATCTCTATCGATATTTCACTCTATCGATACGTATATATCGAATTCAAATATTTAACGATTTTACTAATTATTAAAGAACTTTTATTACTTGGATCCAAAAAAATAAATATAAAAGATTTCAGCCGGCAATTTCACCTAAGTTGAATTTTATGTGGCTCGACTCGGGATTTAGACTCGCTTGGGACAGGCACCAAACCGATAGACCACCTGATGGTCGTAGAGCTGTCCCGGATTCAAGACGATCGTGGGGAAGTCGCAGTGATTCAGTGCATCCGGATACTTCTGCGTCTGCACGCAGAATGCGCCATGGCGGACGTAAGTCGCATTGTCCTTGCCCGTGACCGGCAGCTCTTTGCTATCATCGTCCGGCAGAGTGTTGGCCGTGGAGAACTGCAGTCCCGGCTGGTTGGTGTGCACCTCCATGAAGCGCCCACTGCAAGGATGTACGACACGGGCCACCAGCTCGACACGATTGGGGGAGACGTCCACGCAGAAGTTGTTGTCGAAGCCGTGCAGGGGACAGGAGATTAACTGGTTCAGGCGCTTGCCGAGACTGACAAGGCTGGAGAAGTCGTACGGCGTGGTGCGGACGCGCATCAGCTTGCCGGTTGGTATGAGATCCTGGTCGACGTCGACGAGCTTCTGGGCCTTGATCATCAGCATGTGCTGGTAGAGTGCCTCCTTGCCGGCGTCATGGCCGGCCAGGTTGAACAAGCTATTGTTCGTGATGTTCACTGCCGTGGTGGCCTTCGTCCGCGCCTCGATCCGCATCCCGAAGCAGCCCATCTCATTGAGCGAGAAGTTGATGTTGGTAGTCAGCTCTCCGGGGTAGCCTTCGTGGCCATCCGGTGAGATATGCTGCAAAGTGATGCCATCCTTGTGCACACCAACCACGTCCCAGATGACGGTATCAAAGCCCACAAAGCCGCCGTTCATGTGGTAGCGATCCTTCACGTTCCGGCTCACACTCACCTCCTTGCCGCAGAGCTTGAAGCGTCCACCGGCTGTTCGGTTGGCCACCCGCCCGATGGTGGCCCCAAAGTACCTCTGTTGGTTCCTGTAGTAGCCGGCCACGTCGTCAAAGCCCAGGCACACGTCCCCCAGCTTGCCGTTGAAGTCCGGGACCTTCAGTGACTGGATTGTGGCGCCCAAAGTGATGATGGACACGGCCATGCCACGCTCCGTGGTTAGAGTAAAGCGGCGCACCTTGTCCGTCTTCTGGGACATCGGGTTGACGGCAATGCCGAACATGTCCTCAATTACACGCACCATCCTGTCTCGTCCTTGGAAGAGGTCGCCTACTGGCCTTTGAATTTTGTGACTAAATGACCAAAAGAGAAAACTTAAAGGAGATTTATGTACCCCTAAAGCCGGTGACGAGAATTTAAAAGATAATATTAGTGTCACTTGAATCCAGGCACACTTCGATGGCTACGACAAGGAGTAAATATAAGCTAAAGATGTCACCGATATGAAATTATCTTTTTTATCACATTAAAAATCCACTTTTTTGTACAGATCCTTATGATGATGATATTATTATTAATTCCTTAGGAGCTTTCGTGGTAAAATCTAAACAGACTGTACAAGCAACCTTCAACCCTTCTTCTGAAAAAATAAACTAGGTGTGTTTTTGGTGAGGCATATAGTTGCGTTTTTCTAGAAAGATCAATCCCAAAACAAAAAAGAAAAACCATATGTAGCTCTGACATAAAATTTATCAATAAGTGGGGAATATGAATCAAATAAAACGGCGACCAAGGCGGAGGAGCTTAGCAGGGTCCCAGCATCTTCTCAATGCGCACCCATTCGTTATAGTCCTTCTCCGCAACGCCGGCCTTTAGGGCCTCCTCCTTCACAGTGGTTCCATTATCGTACGCCTCCTTGGCTATCTGGACCGCCTTTTCATGTCCAAGATTCGGACAGAGGGCAGACGCCAGGATCAGGGATTCATTCACGTTCTTGGCCAGCTTGTCCTTGTTGGGCTTGATGCCCTTAACGCAGTTCAAAGTGAAGCTGCGGCATCCGTCCGCTGCAAAGAACATAAATTTAAAGGATATAATAAAGGTTATTATTTTATAGCCTTACCAAGCAGCGTGATGGAGCGCAGAACATTGGCTACGATCAGGGTCGTGAAGACATTCAGCTCAAAGTTTCCATTGGCGCCGCCAACGGAGACGGCCACGTGATTGCCCATCACCTGGGCACAGATCATGGTCATGGCCTCGCACTGTGTGGGATTCACCTTGCCGGGCATGATCGAGTTGCCCGGCTCGTTCTCCGGCATTAAGATTTCCCCCAGACCGCAGCGCGGTCCAGAGGCCATGAGCCGTATATCGTTGGCCATCTTCATCAGACTGACGGCCAGGACGTTGAGGGCTCCGTGCACCTCCACCAAGGTGTCGCGGCTGGCCAGTGCCTCGAAGAAGTTGGGGGCCACCACAAAGGGCAGGCTTGTGAGCTGGGCGATACGCTTGATGCACTTTTCGGAGAATCCACGGCGCGAATTCAAACCAGTTCCGACGGCAGTACCGCCCAAGGCCAGCATGTAGATGCGCGGCAGCACCACCTCAAGCCGCGCCAGCCCGTTGGTCATCTGCTGGGTATAGCCACTGAACTCCTGGCCCAGTGTCATTGGCAGCGAGTCCTGGGCATGCGTGCGTCCAATCTTGACGACATCCTTCCACTCATTTGACTTTGACTGCAGAGCGTCTTTTAGAGCGGTGACCGCTGGCTGCAGCTCCTTAGTCAGGGCAGTGGCCACCGCAATGTGAATGGCCGAGGGAAAGGTGTCGTTAGAGCTCTGAGACATGTTCACGTGGTCGTTGGGATTAACCGGGTCCTTGGAGCCCACTCTGCCACCAAGCATCTCAATGGCCCGATTGCCGATCACTTCGTTGGTGTTCATGTTGCTCTGCGTCCCGGATCCCGACTGCCAGATGGGCAGCGGGAAGTGTCCCTCGTCGTACAGCTTTCCG
This sequence comes from Drosophila punjabiensis, assembly GCA_008042585.1. Lineage (NCBI taxonomy): Eukaryota > Metazoa > Arthropoda > Insecta > Diptera > Drosophilidae > Drosophila > Drosophila punjabiensis. The sequence goes on from VNJR01000746.1 coordinate 10,997, forward strand.
GAGATTACGTCGTCGGCCGCATTGGAGATCGCCGTGCTCAGTTTGGGATCCAATCCAAACTCCTGGTTGGTTTCGGCAGCTGCTTTCTTTAAAATACCCATGGCCTGGATGACCTGGCGCTGATCGCGACCAAGAATAGAAAGAATGAAAAGAAAAAATTAAATTAATTAAGCAATTAATATGAATTAAAAAGTATTTTAAAACCTAAAATTAATTTATAAAAGAGGGGCATTCCTGCTAGCCAATAATGTGATGGAAATGTTAAATGAATACGTATCTTTTATCTGAATATAATGAATATCATTCACTATGCCTGGGCTCTCCAGGAGCTAGCTCCTTGTCCCAACTCACCGGCATGCGCTCCTCATCGCCGCCAATGCGAAAGTTAAGCACACATCGCATCGTCTGAGCGCCGTAGTAACGATCCATGGGCACCTCCATGGGCCCCAGGCTGTCGGTCTCCTGGCGCATCTCGCCCTTCTTGCAGTTACTCATTGTAATATTTTCAAGGTTTCTACGAGCCCGGTTTTAAACGAAATATACTCGGATGCCTACCTAAAACGCATAAATATTTGACAGAAAATAACATGAGCTACCGCTTTGAGAAATGAAATATAGATATTTATCAAAGACGGAAATATATTTTTAAAAATTCAGAAATATAAATATAAACCATGTAATAAAAACATATGCTTGAACTCCCAGAATTAAGAAATCAATAAATTTTCGGGGACAGGAATTAGGCTTTATTTATTTAGAGATCACCATTACGTTCAGGTAGTGTCATTGCAGCAACATTTCCAGGACTCCTCGACCTTGAACCAGTACAGAACCTCGTGCCTGTACTTCTCATTCGGCTCCAGACTGATCGACGGGAACTCCGGGTGGTTCATAGAGTCGGGGAACTTCTCGGTCTCCACGCAGAACGAACCGTGTTTGCTGTAGTGAGTACAGTTCTTGCCGATCATGGGTGCGTCGCCGTTATTCTCGTCCGGCAGATTGTTCGCCGTGTAGAATTGCATGCCCGGCTGATTCGTCCAGACCTCGAGCACCCGACAACTGGGCGGATGCACAATCTTGGCCACCTTGACAACGCTCTTTTGCATCTGTCCATCGTTGATCACGAAGCAGTTGTCGTAGCCCTTGATGGGTCGCTCCTCGAACTGCCGCAGACGGTCGCCCAGCAGCACGGGCAGACGCAGATCGTAGACGGTGTCATCCACGTTGATCAGCTGGCCCGTGGGTATCTGATCCGCATCCGTCTCCACGATTTGTTTGGCCGCAATCTCCACCGTATGCTCCGCCAGCGCCTTGGCGCCGGCTCCATGTCCAGCCAGATTGAAATAGGCGTGGTTGGAAATGTTCACCATCGTCGTACGATCCGTGGTGGCCTCGAACCGCACCCAGAGTCGGTTCTCCTCGTCCAGCTGATAGGTAATCAGGCACGTCAGATTGCCCGGATAGCCCTCGTGGTTATGGGGCGACATGTGTCGAAAGACCACGCCCTCATCCGACTTCTGAACGACCTCCCAGATGACGCTGTCGAAGCCCACGAAACCGCCGTGCAGCTGGTACTTGTCCTAATAAAAATATGAATACAAAAGTACATAAAATAAAAGTTTTTTATAAAATTAACGTGTCTAATATTTACCTTAAAGTTTTTGGTCACCTTAAATTTCGTATCGTTCACCTCATACTCGCCATTGGCCACACGGTTGGCCACTCGCCCCAGAGTGCCACCAATATAAGACGATTTGGTGGCCAAATAGGATGCAATGTCCTTAAAACGGTTTAAATATATTATCAATTAATGGTTCGTCATGAAAAAATGGAATAGAAAAAGAGTACACCATTTACACACCTCGAATCCCAGGCAGACATCATCCATCTTCTGGTAGGCATCCGGATAGCTGACGCTCTGGATGATGGCACCCAGCTGGATCACCGACACAGACATGCCCTTGCTGTTGCTCAGCGTGTAGCGACGCACCATTTCCGGCGACTTGGTGAACGGATTCACGGCCAGGCCAAATATCTCCTCCTCCAATTGGATCGGCATTTCGCAGTGTCTCCGGCTAGTTCCTTCCCCTGAAAGTGCTTGACAGCAACTGCCGGGCACCTGAGAGGCGCCTAGCCGGGCCAATTACGGCTACTATTCCAGTATATTGCTGCTGATTACGACAATCCAAAGTCATTGGGGTCGCCTGCTCCTCCCGCAAAGTCAAACGGGGCAATTAACTCGCGCGGACGTCGATTGCCCCTCTGCCTAACCGGCCACGACAGTCGGCAATAGTATCATCGGAAAGTGTAAACAGGGGCATCCGTGTTATCGCCACTTAAGCGGTCTAGATACACCTACTCAGGGGGCGCTACCGTTACTGATAACTATTCTTAGAACAACATAAACCTACCCCTGAATCTAGATGAACTTGGTGTGAATGAACCCCATTTTAAATTACTCGGAATAGACGCACAGAGCGTTCTTATACGGCTTATACGGCTTTTTAAGCTTAATAATGCCATTTCTTTGTTTGTTTCTTTGTTTTAAATCTTATCTAAAAGTCATTTTATAGAATTTGATCTCTTTAGCTTAAGTTTTCATGTTCTTGTATCCGTTAATGTCAACAAAGCTAAATTATCAAATTATCACAAATTTGAATCTTTATAATTTTGATGGATTTATCACAAATTTGAATCTTTATAATTTTGATGGATTTTTCTTAGCATTTTCTTAATCTGTAATCTAAATGTGTCTCAACCCATTAAAATCGACCTGGCCATGGCTTTATAAGCATAATTGAAGACTTGATACGCGAATTCGGATCCACATCCTTAGTACTAATGAATAGAACAAAATTAAGAATAAAATTAAGAAATTTTTAAAGAATTCCTTACCACACAGCCGCGAACCATGGCGGTAATATAGGTGGCTGTTTTTCATATATACGTAGATAGTCCTTAGAGCTTCCAGTGAAGTTTCCCAGGGAATGAATTGCCCTCCCATTCCATCTAAGTCTGAAGTCGTCGTAAGTAGCATCGCGCTTGGATCCATCTTCCAGTGTGTGCACTATTCTCAATGCATACCTCTGATCGCGCATTACGTTATATAGTTGATCAAACCCAATCCAAAAGTCGCTATGGATGTCACCGACACCGAATCCAGCATTATCTCTAAATGAGGTTCCCATGAAGGGAGTAAAGAAGCCAATGTTCTGACTATTCAGAATGACCATCGAGGAGAAGTGATCAACTATGGGTGTAGGTTTACTTTCGATTTTATTACTGGATGTCGGACTAGGACTGGGAGCGTTGTTTACTGACTTTACGGTTGGTGGAGGAGGAGGAGGAGCTGCTCGCTGGAGCTTTCCCTGGCTCTGAACACCACTTGTTTCGGATATATTTATCTCGATTTGATTATTCTCTAGTTTTATGTTAATACTGTAATGATCGGCGACTCTCATAACCGGATTCTTGTTAGTGAAGAGTATTGTGAGCGCTGCACTGATTTTCTGTGTTAATTGTTCGTTACAATAAAAGCGTTCAGTGTCTTCCATGTTTGTATTTCTTCAGTTTCCGCGATCTAGTTGCTTCTACACGAGTTATATTGGAACTGAAACAGATAACACCAGTAGGCCAGAGACGTAAAGGTGTGGTGAATTTAGTAAATTGGAAAGATAATACATACATAAGTTAGATAAGATCACATTACGCTGCACAGTACTACATCAAGCAAGATTTTAGTAGGGTAGTCAGGAGATTGCATTTACAATTGCATTACATTTGTTTCTATATTTGCATTTTACAGATATTTCATTTCGTCACTCTTAAAAACTTGCGCACGCGCAACGAGCAACGTCCCCATGGAAATGGGCAACCGGTTCTACTCGGCGATCAGTTGCCTTTGGCGCCCCTCTGCCTTACCGCCCACGACAGTCGGCGATAGCATCATCGGATAGGGATCCGTGTTATCACCTACTGAGGGGGCGCGACCGTGGCTAATAACTATTCTTAGAAGAATATTTAAAACTAACAACATAAACTTACCCCAGAATCTAGGTCAACTAGGAATTTACTCGGAATATTCATTTCAAAAGGTTTCAAAGTTTAGTTTCGCAATACAGGAAAATTGGTATATATAACACAGATAAGATATGGGTAAAGATAAGTCAGAAACCCCCGGAAATGTCTAATTGGGAACCCCAAGAATACCACAAAAGAGTCACAAAACAATTCTTCTGGCCTTCGTTATTAGCTTAATATATTTTTTTAAATATTTATCATATGACTAGTATTTTAATAAAAAAGTTTCGCTTTTCCTTAAGAACACAATATATTGTAGAATAATTATTTGTAGATTATTTTGGAATTCAAGAGGTTTACTTGTTGCAGAGTTAAGAACCTCAGTCCTTGTGCTCGGGTTAAATACATTTTAGAGGACTTAATTTTTAATTCAGATTTAGCGTTGTCTTCACTGTGAGTCGATGTTCTAAAAACAAAACATACTATATATATAAGCTTTTGCTGCCTGATATATTTCCTTACCTTATATTTCCGGGAACATTCCACCACGCCCATGTTGAAGACACCTCCAATGGTCGATCCTTATAGTAACGTAGAAAATCCCGATCGTTGCCCAGATAATTACCCAAAGACTCAATCCTGAACCTATCGCCACCGCCTCCCAGTTTAAAGTCATCGTACTGCGAATAGGTCTTACTTCCATCGGAATAGGTGAGCTGAATACCCAAAACATGTGCGTGCGAAGCCATCATGGAGCTCAGTTTCTCGAAACCAATCCAATAATCGCCTTCGGGATCACCAAAGCCGCACAGAGCGTTCTTATAGCTATCTGCTAGAGTCTCGAACTGTCCGCTCTGACGACACTGAATGACAGTCCAACCAGTGCAGAGATCGGTGCTTCTGACCACTTCCGGCGACTGTGGAGCTTGGGTCTTAGCCTTGGCCTCCAACTTGGCAATGTGCTTCTTCATCTCCTTCAGCTGTTTTCCATTTTCAAAGGCTTCTGATTCCAACTTGGCAATTTGAGTCTTCAGATTTACTATCGTTAAAGCATGATCAGCTATAATTTGTTGCGACCTGTCTAACTGCTTTAGGATATGTTTTAGGGAGTTGTCTTTTTCCCTTTCCATGCTAAATATTTACTTATAATAATAATAAACTACTTTGTTAACTATGAATCACTTCAAGTGTGACCAACAATTTGGCAGAATAAAGCTTATACAGCTTTTTAAGCTTAATAATGTTTGTTTGTTTGTTTGTTTTAAATCTTATCTAAAAACAATTTTAAAGAATTTGAACTCTTTAACTTATGTTTCATGTTTTTGTAGCTACATTTAAAACTAATGAAATTATCACAAATTTGAATCTTTATAATTTGAATAGATTTTTCTTAGCATTTACTTAGTCTGAATCTAAATGTGTCTCAATCCATTAAAATCGACCTGGCCATGGCTTTATTAGCATAATTGAAGACTTGATACGCGAATTCGGATCCAGCTTCATAGTACTAATAAATAGAATAAAATTAAGAGAAAAATTAAGAAATTGTAATAAAATTCCTTACCACACGGCCGCGAACCATGGCGGTAATATAGGTGGCTGTTTTTCATATATACGTAGATAGTCCCTAGAGCTTCCAGTAAACTTTCCCAGGGAATGAATTGCCCTCCCATTCCATCTAAGTCTAAAGTCGTCGTAAGTAGCATCGCGCTTAGATCCATCTTCCAGTGTATGCACTATTCTCAGTGCATACCTCTGATCGCGCATTACGTTATATAGTTGATCAAAACCAATCCAAAAGTCGCTATGAATGTCACCGACACCGATGGCAGCAGCATTATCTCTAAATGAGGTTCTTATGAAGGGAGTAAAGAAGCTAATGTTCTGACTTTTCAGAATGATCATCGAGGATGGATCAAATACGGGTGTAGGTTTACTTTCGATTTTATTACTGGATGCCGGACTAGGACTGGGAGTGTTGTTTACTGACTTTACGGTTGGTGGAGAAGGAGAAGAAGCTGCTCGCTGGAGCTTTCCCTGACTCTGAACACATTTTGTTTCGGATATATTTATCTCCATTAGATTCTTCTCTAGTTTTATGTTAATAGTGTAGGGAACGGCGACTTTCATAACCGGATTCTTGTTATTAAAGAGTATTGTGAGCGCGGCACTGATTTTCTGTATTAATTTTTCGTTACAATAAAAGCGTTCAGTGTCTTCCATGTTTGTATTTCTTCAGTTTCCGCGACCTAGTTGCTGCTACACGAGTTATATTGGAACTGAAACCGATAACACCGGCAAGCCAGAAAGGTAAATGTGTGGTGAATTTAGCAAATCGAAAAGATAATCCATACATAAGTTAGATAAGATTACATTACGCTGCACAGTACTACATCAAGCAAGATTTTAGCATGGTAGTCAGGAGATTGCATTTACAATTGCATTACATTTGTTTCTATATTTACATTTTACATATATTTCATTTCGTCACTCTTAAAAATCTATTAAAAGTCTTATCAGTCCTATAAAAAAATAATAAATAAAACTTTGGGGAAGAACACAACCCAATCAATAACTAGTCATTAACAGATGCAAACAAATAAAGATAAACGTTTTGTACAGAATGTACGTGTTCTTGATATGTTTATCTAAATAACCGTCTTCGATTACAATTTAATAGCTCGAATTGTCGCCCATTCGTCTTCGCTTCAGAAAGTACACTCACATCGTTGTCCACCACGTCCAGCTGCTGCTCCAGCAGCTGCTTGAGATTGCGCACGCGCAACGTCCCCATGGAAATGGGCAACCGGTTGTACTCGGCGATCAGTTGCCTCTGGCGTTCACGGGCGGCCTCCAAAAGCACAATGCGCAGCTCGCCCGTCATTAGATTCGACTCGGACTGCAGCTGCTCCTGGTTCTCCTTCTCCGACTGGTGATCCACCTGGGGTGGCTTCAGCTCCTCCAACTCCTGCTCCAGTGGCTGTTCTGGCGAAAAATGGGAAACCTGATCACAGGACGTCTGCGAACGCATACTGAGTGATTCCTCCAAGTCGACATCGACCATCTCCGGAATGTCCATCTGCCTAACTCTCGGCGTACTCGACTTGGAGGAAGGCAAGCCGGCGGAGGACTGGTCACAGGAGCTGGGCAAAAGGCCGAAGCCGTTGGATAACGGCCGGGGCAGTGTGTACTGCCCCGACTGGTATCCATCGCGTTGCTCTGGCATCCTGCCCAGCTCGAAGCTGGACGCAATTCGCCGCAGACTCAGGCTCTTGCCGCAGGACTCCCCCTCTCTGAGCTCCGCCTCATCTCCCTCACTGCATGCTGGCCGAAAGTGCCCCCTCTCCGAGCATTTGAGCATAGCGGCACTGAGGAACCGCTCGTCGCAGATGTCCTCCGTTTGGACCTGCTTCTCGGCGAAACTCTTGGTCTTTAACGTTCCACCCGCAGGACGCCGTTGAGCGCCGTAAGGTCCTGAAGTCCTAGCCATAGTAGCAATCGTTGTCCGATCATAGTTTTGTCGGGCTTTCGATTTCTCCTTGGGATGCTGGCTGACCAAGAGCCGGTTTTCCTGAAGAAAATTTCGGGAAGTTCGGCGGGCGGGATCTTTCATGGGGACATCGTTATTTGAGGGAATAAACATGATTGTCTTGAGCCGTAAAAAAAAAACAAAACAAATTAACACAAAAGCGATCAACGTGTTGAAGTGTGTGTAGGCTACAAAAATCAACTGGAAATCCAGAAATGTTTGGAAATCTCTAAAAGAGAGCCAACTCTGATTGGGAAACCTTTTTAAAATAATAATAATAAGTAGCAAATAGTAAAACAGTTTATTAATTTTCAATACAACTCCTGTTGATTTTATTTAATTCTTGTATCGCTTTTACTTAATATATTGCACTCTCCTTAGCGTATTTGATAAGTGAATGCTTCCACTTGTTTGGTTACTTTATTTTTAATAACTGCCCACTAATACTGCTGCTTGATTTCCCTTTATTTTTACTGTACCAGCTATTTCTACGTTTTTTTTTTACTCGTTGCATTGGCTGATTGGTTGGTAGCTAATGGTTTAACACACACACGGATGTACGTTGATCTATATAGCTTACGACTTCTTGATCTCTTGAGCATATCACAGAACAAAAATGACAGTAGAAGAAGACGTGTTCGGGTCCGGGGCCTGGGGGATGGAAGAGTCTGGTTCTAGTAGAGGGCTTAGAAATTGTAAAAATATTACTCCGGAGCTTAAAAGTACATATTCGTGTTCGCATATATAGTATATGTTTATCTGATATATACTTCTATATCTATATATATATATATATGCCGTGTAAATGTTCATATAAATGGTGATATCTCTTTTAGAAAAATACTGAGCAAAAGTACTTGGCGTTGTGCATTGAGGGTCAAGGATCGGGTCCGGGTCCCTATACCAGGATCTTGTCGTAAGACGGCGGCGGGGACTCATCCAGGGGCAGCTGCTTGCCCATCGCCGTCGGTGTCTGCTCCGGCAGCAATATGGCTATGTGATAGGGCGGCGGACCCGCTGTGGCCGCCGCTGCCGGTGGGCTTCCGGCGGTCAGTTGTTGTTGCTCCTGGAAGGGCACCCTCATCGGATACACACAGGCTCGGGGAGAGCTCTCATCGAACTCCGCCAGGGAGGAGTTTACTCCACGGCTCTGGCACACAGCCGCTCTTGCCTCAGCGCGACCTGCACTCGATAGCAGTCCCTTGGGAATGCGGCACAGACTGACCATGCAGGCGGCCAGGAAAAAGGTGGCCGAGAAGGCGCAGAAGATGAGCACCTCCAGGCCAGTGCCCTGGTGGTCGAAGTAGAACTTGGTCCCGGCCACAAACACCGAGGCCAGCACCAGGGATGCGCACATGCCGCACTTCAGGTGGCTGGGCAGCAGCTGCGAGTCCGCGTGTTGCAATAAAGCATGATGTTGCTGCTGCAGCTGGTTGCTATGCGAAGCTGTTGCAGCCGTGGGCAGCGGTGCTGTTGTTCCCGCAGCAGTGGTCACTTCTGCCGCTGCCGCTGCTGTTGATGATGATGATGTGACTGCCCCGGTTGAGGATGTGGTTGCGCCTGTCGGCGTGGAATGCCTCATGCTGCTGCTGGAATTGTGCCGGCGTGGAGCGGCATAGGCAGTCGATGGTCGCGGATTGTGGCTGCCGCCGCTCGAGTGATTGCTGCTGCCGTGCTGGTGATGGGAATTGTGGTGGTAAGCGCTGTAGGCATCGTCACTGAAATAGGATTCGTATGCTTTTTATTAAAGGGGTATAAAATTTACTAAAGTTTCAGGTACTCACGCGTACACTTGGCCCGAATACTGCTGTTGCTGTTGCTGCTGCTGCTGATGTGCATCATAGTGCCTCACTGGCACCGCCATGTTGCCAAACTGTGGATGATGATAGCTGTAGTGTTGCTGCTGCTGCGGCGGATGTTGCTGCTGATGCTGATGTTGCTGCTGCTGCTGCTGCTGATGCAACAGTTGATGCTGCTGCTGCTGCTGTGCCCTTGGCGCGTAACGTGTGCTGCCATGGTGTTGATAGTGCGAGCCACGTGCCACCAGGGGAACGATGGTTCCGCTTCCGGTTAATACGGCTGCCGAGGAGGCAGCATTGTTGTTGTTACTGGCAGTGGTTGGTGCTCCGGCGGCAGCCACATGATGATTGCTGTTGGCGTTGTTGTTGTTGCTGGTGGCACCGCTGGAATGTTGCTGCAACATGTGCTGCTGCTGGTGGTGCTGCTGATGCGAATTGTTATTTGCATACTGGGAATGCGAGTGCGACTGACGACTTGTGCTCGGCTGGTGAAGGTCGTAAGGTGCCTGGGGCAAGGTACGGTGCACGGAGGGCATGGCCTGTCCACTACCGCCGACGCCGCTCGCACTATTACCGCTGCAACTGGTGGACTTGGCCCTCCTTGGCGGATGTCCGTAGCTCAGACCGCTGCCGGCATGGGACAGCGAGGCGGCCACGCGGGAGCGTCCAAAGCCGCACTGCTGCGAGCGCTTGTCGATCCAGAAATGCATAGCTATCACAGGAGGATTCAACTGCAAAGGAAAACAATTGCTTTACTTTTATATTATTTTGTTATCAGAATTTAAAGTCATTTCCTTTCAAGGTAGAGAAGAAGTAACTTTAAGGTCCAAGTGAAAAACACGGATACATCTCAAAAACATGTCCTTTAAGTGCTGAGAAACAGACAGACAGTTGGCATTAAGTGCTGCAAACTTATTTGAAGTTCACGCTGTGTGTGTTTGGCAGGGGGAAGCCCTTGACTAGACAAAGCGCCTCTGACTCATTTGGCTTTGTGTCTGCCAGACGGAAGAGAGTTATCCCCGTTGCCCATGCCACGAATTCTCCTGCACTTCCCCCCTGTTTGCATCCCCGAAAAGCCCAAACAGGAAACGTGCGCATCGCATTTTATGAGGCTGCCTCAGTTGTCTTCCTTGTCTGCCACACCCGACCGACCCCTCGCCTCCAGCAGTTCCTGGTCGTGGTCGTGGTCCTGCCATGGCACTTCCTCTTTGTGCGCCCCTTCGACGAAGGTGCAACAAGGAACAAAGGTTGCTCTCCTGGTCAAGGAACCCGACCGAAAAATAAAACATTCATTGAACGCTTTCACTTCCCGTGTCATTGGCAGCAAACCCAACACCAAACACCGCAGCCACCAAAGCCCCAAGCGCGCCAAAACACACAGACTGAGATTAGTGGTTGTGTTGGAAAAGGACATGGCTCTGCAGTGGCGTTTTTAAAGGGGTTTGAACGGAATAAATTATCAGATCCTTGACTAGGAATATTTTTAAAAATGTGTTCGTTTATAAAAGTAATTTATTAATTTAGAAGGCGTCAAGAAAGAGTTCTCTCGGAGACAACCCCTTCACCCTGGGAAGCTCTTTGTAAGGCCCTGCTTTGTTCAATGAAGGCGAGACTTTCGGGTTCGCGAACTATTCAAAGATGGATTATGATGCTGACTGTGTTCCTGGGCGGAGAAAATTCGGGTCCCATTGTGCCTGGTGTTTGCATTTGCTTAACTGTTCGTTGAACCGTGCCTCTGCGGTATTAGCCAATCCGGGCTGACAACGGCCACAAACGCACTTAAATAGCCCCAGAGAAATAATGAATTTTTCAAATTATAAACAATCCAGTACACATACGCACCGTGGGCACTGTGGCCAAAAGTCATAAAAATCAACCGCACAATAAAATAACTTTTATTTCGGCAACTTTCTCATCTGTCCGCCCGTCCGCCTGGCCTCAAGGTTCAAAGTTCAATGGCTGTCAACAACTTCTTCGAGCTGAAGAGCATTACACAACACAATGCCGGAGCTCTGAGTGCAAATAAATAAATACCCAGGCACGGTGCCCGGGTAATAAAATAAACATATTTAAAAGAGACATTTTGACAACCTTTTGATAGGTTCATTTCGTTTCCATTTCTCGCCTGGCGCCACTCGGATTTCGGCTTGTGTTCGCATCCCCCTCGTCCTGCCGGTCCTGTTCGAGGGTTCAATGATTTGGCTTTGTGCATCCCTCGTCCTAGCCCCCAACGGATGCCTGCGTTTTAGTTTTGTTGCCACTCGGCAGGGTAAAGTTCAGCTTGATTTGCTGCTGGTCAGGATTTTTGCGGAACTCAAACGAACTCGGGCATTGACATTGTCTCAGCTGAGGGTTGCCTCTGTTTCTATTTTCCTTCAAATTTTTGGGTATAAGGGGAGCAATTTGAATTCCCACAAAGAATTACCATTAAACTTGTTATAATTAATATTTACCCACTTAATAAATCATTTTTCCAGCCTCACCTACCAAATAATAATTCTTTTATCAAACTACCTCATTACTGTTTATGCCTCTCCGCCGATGGCAAACTGCCCAATCACTCGGACTCGCTCTGGGTCGCCTTGGACCATTCACTTTATTATTCACTTTAAATAGATACAAAAAGCTCTTCCGATTTTATTCATTGAACTCGTTTTGCTCTTGGCCCGCTGCCAGCTGAGGTCGTTGAAGTTGGCCTCTGGGACGCGCTAGTTTCAGCTGTTTCCGTGGTGTAGCGGTTATCACATCTGCCTAACACGCAGAAGGCCCCCGGTTCGATCCCGGGCGGAAACAGGTGAAAATTACTTTTTTTGGTTATTTAATTTATTAAAAGATTAAATAGAGAAATTCTTATAAATAACTATATGTCGAAAACAAATAAATAAATTAATAAATTCTTGCACAAGGCCGATAATTTTAAGGTTCATCTTATAAATATATTTTAAACAAGATAAATGCCATTGATTTAATTTTTTTTATAATTTAATAATGTTTATTTCCTATCGAAGTAAACTATTTAAAATGTGTAATATTGAGTCTTAATACAAAATCAAATATTGTATGAATAAATAAAATAAAGAAGAATTGACTTAAATAACACTTACAGTATAAAATATTTGTGGCTCCCCACAGTTTACTATATAAAGATGTACAACTAATTCTGACTATAAACAGTCTCATTAGCTTAGTTTTCACTGCCTACATTTCAAGAAGCCTTCTAGAGACTAACGAATCCTTTGAATACGTTCTACAAAATAATTTTAAAGAGTTTCCCTAACATAAAACCAACTTAAAACCAACAACATTGCACTATGTCTTGAACTTTAATATTTAATGCTTCTTAAAACGGAATACTTCTTAAATATAAAGAAATAAGTTAAAAAAAGGAAATCCTTCCCTTTTTGATAGGAAGAACTCGATACATGTTTCCGCCCGGGATCGAACCGGGGGCCTTCTGCGTGTTAGGCAGATGTGATAACCGCTACACCACGGAAACAGCTGAACGTCGAGCGCCCAAAGGGGCCCTAGTGATTCAGGGGAGGATTAGGTTCGGGCAAACTGCCAGCAGGAAATCAAAACTAATCTAATGAACAAAGATAGAGATAATGTCAGCAATTCAAGAGGTGCAATTATTTAATTAAATATATTTTACGTAGTTTGGTGGTCATGTCTACTGATAGTACTCTTCAAAAATTTAAGAAATTTAATATTTACTATTCAAATCTAATTGGAATAATGCAAATTGCTCTACAAATCTCTTCCAATATCAGTCTTTTTAACGAAATTTGCCGCTGTAAAGGGGGGGCCTTTAAAGAAACTGCCAGATGACACACACTGAAACGTCCAGAGAAATGTTTATTGAATGAAATTCCTGGGCCAGGCACTGGCAAATTCTTGGTAATCGGGAGCTATCCCAACCTCTTTTGACCGTCCATTGCATAAATGAAATGCCAGACATTCGTGTTTGCCGCTGTGTGTTTACCCGAGCATTATCCGCACCTCCGGCGGATGAAATTTATGCGTCATGGGGAAAAGATGCCAAAACAAAACAAAAATTGTAAACTTTAAAGCTGAAACAACCCCCCTTTATTTGTTCGCCTTTTCACTCTCACTCGGATGGTTAACCTTTGCGAGCTGCCATTACTTGTGCTCTTTGCGAGCGGGCGGTCGGGCAGGCGAGTGACGAGCGCTCGTCTATATGCGATTTTTCGTTGGCGGGAAGTGAATTTGTCCCATTCGAGTGGCTCCAGGGGGAGGTGCAGCCAGGGACTGATACTGAATGCCTTTGCCTGCCCACTTGATGGCGTACGCTGCGTATGAGCAATGCGGTGCAATGTAGCTGTGTTGCTGTGTACGTGTGTGCAATTTGCTGCGGCTGTGTGGGTTGTTTTCAAGTGCAGCACGCTTTCTTCTTACCTGCAATATATATTTTCTCGAGCTCTCAAATAATTCCCCTTCAGCTTTTCAATGCTCTCTCCCCTTCTCCGCCTTTATTGGCACGCGGCCGTCACGTTTCTGGCCGTTATTGCATACATATTGTTGTTTCTGTTTCTGATTCTGGTTTTCTTCGCTGCAGCAGAGTCCTTGAACGCTCAACTGACCCGACAAACACACACGAAACGAGAGCACACACAAATAAATATCCTTCTGGGGAGCCTGCTCACACTCACGCGAAGGACTCACGCGACTTGCAAACTTTTATTCAATTCAATTCAATTCAAAGCAAGGAGATTCTTTCCTTGCCGCGGAATCGCGCTCGAAGAACTGTATTTTCCAGAGGCGTAGGCAAAGGCGGACGGGGACGATGTGTGGCGACGACAACGGGGGAGCGGCGGTGGGCGGTGTGTGCGGCGCCTCCGATTCGAACGGAGCAAGGACTCGCAGCCAACTGAATGTGCGAATGCAGCTGCTGGGCAGCCTCAGCAGCAGCAGCAGCAGCGCCGTGCTCGTTTTCACTTTCATGAGTTTCGCAGACGGGCAAACCAACCCCCCTGAGCGTCGGCCCCACCACCACCACCCTCTACGCCAGTGGCGCTTTTCGTATTTTTTTTGTTTGTTTCATTTGCTAGCAGACAGCGTTTTGTTTTTGCTTTCTGTATGTGTGGCCGTGCGCCTGTGTGGGCGAGAGGGTGGGCGGGTGCAGCACTTCGCTTAGCATGAATGGCGGAGAGAGCGAAAGTGAGAGAGAACTCTCTCCAAGAGCATGGTGGCTGCACAGCACATGCGCAAATCAAATTTAAAGCTTTTGGCGCGCTGCTTTGTAAGGTATCCTATCGATAAGTCATCGAAAATAGCTTAATCAGGTCGATAGAAGTCGTTAGAGATCATTTTGTACACTTGAAAAAGAGGGAAATGTATTATAATTATATTTCACACTCTCCTGTCTCGTTTTCTGAATATATATTTCTTTATTTCCAAAGAGTTTCAAAGACCCACGTTTTGCGGCTCTCGGCATTCCTCCACCTTGGCATCGTAGTACAGACCTGGAGTGCAGTCCAAGGTGACTCCTCGACCATCGACGCAGTAGTAGTAGGCATCTCGGCGAGACTTGTGCGGATAGAAGTGGACTCCCACCTGAGGACACTGGATGTCAGCTCGGCGTAGAGGGGAGCGCGAATAAGGCTTAATATTCCTGGCCGTGGCATCGATCTATAATAAAAATAACACTAACTTTAATAACTCAAATAACTCTCCCCAAAAAATCTTTTACCGAACACTCGACATTCTTGGCATAGTCACAGCACTGGCACTCGGGATTGTAGAGCAGACCGGCGGCGCACTCCTGCTCCCAGGGTCGGCCGTTGGAGCAGACGAAGTACTTGTTGCAGGACGCCTTGCTGGCTATGTAGGTGATGTTGTTCGGATTATTGATGGCGGAGCAGTCATT
Organism: Drosophila punjabiensis; assembly: GCA_008042585.1. NCBI lineage: Eukaryota > Metazoa > Arthropoda > Insecta > Diptera > Drosophilidae > Drosophila > Drosophila punjabiensis. The sequence continues at coordinate 26,232 of VNJR01000746.1, forward strand.
GGCCACGCAGTCCACGTACTGGGGGAAGTCGCAGCGGTCGGTCTTATTGTTGTATTGGAGCTCGTCGTGGCACGTTCTGAGGACAGGACGTCCGTAGTAGCAGAGAACGTATTTGGTGCAGGTGTTGTCGTAGCAGAAGCTGCTCAGAGAGAAGCTCTCGCAGGTGGGCAGGCACTGCACCTTACTCTTGTAGGTGCACACCTGGAAGACCGAGTCGAAGCCCAGGTTGCAGGGCTTATCCTCGTCAAGGCAGAGGGTTGGATTTGCCCTCTCCAGCGCCAGGCAACTGCCAATTTGCTCTATCTTGCCATCTTAATTACGAAGTAGTTTAATATTTAATTTATTATTGTATTATTACATTGATTGGCTTTAAACTCACTCTGACACTCGATGTACTTATCGCAATCGTCCACATAGGGCAGAAAGACTCCATCTGCCACATTTTGGCATATGTTGATGCTGCTGTTGTATATGTCATACTTGGTGGAAATATCATCTTCAATATGACCATCATCGCCAGGCTCGGGTGCCACCACTAGGTCTTCGTCGGCTCGGCCCCGATCCACCAGCAGGAGGGTGAGCAGAAAGCCAGAGTTTATCAGCCACTTCACTGCCGATGGCCAATGCGGATGGTTGAAAGGTAAAGAAAATAAGAGTAATTTTCAGAGCTACTTACTCCTGGACAGTTTGAGATGTGCAAACCGACTGTTTGCTAGTTGTCTGGAAAATATCCAATTTATAACTTGAATCATTTGAGTTCTCTTTGTCGTCGCCTAATGAGTTCTTGCCAACTTGGTCTTATCACTTGCTAATTTCGGCACACGCCTCTCTCAGACGAACTACCTAATTTCCCCAAACACTTCAAATGTCTAATTATCTGCGCCAAACATGGCGATAAGTTCAGACAATACTCAAAATTCTAAGGATAGCCTGGTTCCCAGAACCCATGGATCTCATCTCTCATCATTATGTTGTTTGTCAAAAATCTGCTGAGTTGGGTTGCAAAGTTTTGATCATTAAATGGAGGATATTGTAAGTCCAAGAACATAATTACTTAATAATTGTGGGATATTATTACATTAAATAGGTCTAAATTCATCCTCTAAGCTAAAATTTTTACTATAAAATACCTTTTTCTATGTATATTTTGATTAATGCACTTTCTTTTAGAGTTGCTATCTTATCTCTCCAGCTGCTGTTACAATTACAACTGAACAGGAGTACAACTGTGTGACTCATCGCTACACGTGTTTCCTAATGATTGATAGAACTACAACTTTTGGAAATGTTGCTGTTTAGACCACCTCCAGATTGGCTCTTGTTCATCACTATCTATTCCGGCAGAATTTGAATGCTTCTAATTACAATAGAAAATCATGCATCCCCATCTGATAATTTTTCCAATTCGCAGTGAACCAAAACAAACGCCAAGTTGATTGCCAAAAAGGGGCTTGCCTATAAATAGAGACGTTCTCTCAGCTCAGGCGATAGTGAGTGGAGGAGCCCAAAGAGTGAGTAGGTCTCACATTTAGGAATTTCGCAAGTCTAAAGTCAAACAAATTTTTCTAGTGATGAATCCCGTGACCCTACTGGCCATCGTGGCCCTGATCGGTAGCTGTGGAGCATCTGATGCCGACGTCAACATCTGCTCGAATGCAGTCAATAATCTCTTCCTGCCGCACGTGAGCAACTGCAGCAAGTACTACCTGTGCATGAGTAAGTAGCCTGCCTCCGCACTCCTTGGATAAACCTTAAATGTCTCTCAATTCCAACTCCAGGTGAGATTGCCATTCCCCGTGAGTGTCCCGTGGGATATTACTTCGATTCCCACGATCAGGAGTGCGTGGATGTGATGGAGGCCACCTGCATCCCATCGTGCAAGGCCCGTGGTCTGGAGTCCTTCAGCTATGACCGCACCTGCAACAAGTACGTGCTCTGCTTCGACGGCACCCCAGTGGTGCGCGTCTGCTCCGATGGTCTCCAATACAACTCCCAGACCGATCGCTGCGACTATCCCCAGTATGTGGACTGCGCGGACAACCTGTGCATCCGGGAGAACGATCCCGATGATATCGTTTTCATAGCCAGCAAGGCGAGCTGCAGCAAGTACTACGTCTGCCTGAACGGCCTGCCCACGGTCCAGAACTGCTCCTACGGTCTGCAATACAACCCGAAAACCCAGAGCTGTGACTTTGCCTCCAAGGTCAACTGTACGGTGCGTATTGAATATGGAAACTTCCCTGGGTTCTTTTAAGCTAATTAAGGCATCGTGTCACGTCTTTCAGGTTGAGAGTTTGCAACGCAACATCATGCCGTTCGCCCGGGCTCCTCCACGCAGCGCCGACATCAAGTGTCCCTCGGAGGGATCCCATTTTATTGCCCATCAGAAGCGCCCGGAGGCGTATTACTACTGCCTGAATGGCCGCGGGGTCATCCTGGACTGCACACCAGGTCTGGTGTTCGATGCTCAGCGCGGAGAGTGCCGAGAGCCAAAATACGTTGGCGCCTAAGTCCTGAAAATAACGATTTTCTTACCTGATTAAAGATTTTCTTAAACAATATATTTTTTTTGTATGAGTTCTTAAAGCATGAGTCTAAACCGTAGGATATGATGCAAGCGGACACACCAGAGAGAATCACTGGCTATCCTGGCTGTGCAACTCTTGCTTATGAATCTTCTTTTCCATTCCAATCTCTAGTTTGCTTAAATAATAAAGGATATGAACCTTAAACATATATTTTGATATTGGTATTACATTTTATTGACTCAACCCGCTTTAACGTCCCACATTATGGGGTTCACGGCACTCCTGAATCTTGGGATCAAACCAAAGACCAGGAGAGCAGTCCAGGAGCAAACCATGACCTTCCGAACAATAGTAGTAGGTATCCGGGCGTGACTGATGGGCATAGAAGTGAACACCCGCAGAAGGACAGATCCCTTTAACCACTCCAGGACGAAGACGAGAGAAGGGCTGCTCTATCCGCTGATCAGCAGGAATCTAAAAGGTTAAGGTTTTACAATCAGTTAACTTCAAAATATACCCTTCAAACCCACCTGACAGTCCGATTTCGATGGAATATCGCAGCAATCGCACTTGGTGCTAAAGTACAAACCCGGCGCACAGGTCTGCTCCCTGGGAACTCCGTTGCCGCAAAGGAAGTACTTCTCGCAGGACACCTTGCTGGGCACATAGCGCAAATGATAGGCATTGTAGTAGATGGAGCACTCGGACTCCACACAGTCCACATTCTTGGCGAAGTCGCATCGATCCGTATGGGAGTTGTACTGGAGGCCATCGTGGCACTCTCTCAGGACAGGACGTCCGGCGTAGCAGAGCACGTACTTGGTGCAGGTGCGCTGGTAACTGAAGGTGGTGAAGTTGAAGGCCTCACATGTGGGCAGACAGTCCGCCTTGCCGGGATTCACGCAGCTCTGGCTGGGAGCATCGAACTCGTAGGGCCATTCACACTTCAGCTCTATTGCTTGGCCAGCTTAAAAAGTTTTAAATAATTAATTGTAGCAAGATTCATAAGGATATTCCTTGATTTAAACTCACACCGGCAGAGGTAATACTTGTTGCAGTCCCCCACAAAGGGAAGGAACACATTGTCTGCCACATTTCCACATAGACTGAGATTACCCAAAATCAAAGAACTTTTGTCGTCATCGAACGAGGGAGAAGTTGTGGTTGATGAAGCTCCAGCCTCTTCTTTAGTTGTAGTGCCATCTTCAGCTCTGTTTGCTAATATTCCGCATAGCAAAAAGATCCCAAGCAATTGTCCTTAAAAAATAAAAGAAATACATTGTTGACGTATCCATGAAGATGAGCTCTTCACTGACGCACCTCTACTCATCGTTAGCTTCTTAGCCCAACTGCTTTCTGCAGACCGTGAAAATTTGCTAATTTCAGTTTCAAACATTCAACTGATTGTGATATCTCAATATCGATGTTTACACAGCTGACATATTAATTCTAGGGAAACAAGGGATCTTGAGTGGTTTAATTTTCGACTTCGCGTGCTCCTTTCCTGCATTAAATAGGAATGCACTTATATTCTTTCAAAATATATAGCAAAATATATTATTAATATTTATATTTGTTAACATATCTATACAAATATTTGATAAGCTTTTGAATGCATCTAAAAATTAATACATTAACACTGCAACTACAAATATTTCTTTTACTTATAAACATCCAAATGGTAAATTTCTCTCTGTGCATATAATTAGAATATAAGATACAAGATCTCTCACATCATTACCGAAACACTCGCCGCCTGATCCACGAAATTCTACGAACGCATCGCGTATCGTTTGAAAAATTCTCGATTTCGGCAGTTCGTTTCAGTTGGAATTGGGGCATCTCTCCGAACACTGCTAGCTGCTCCGTGGACACAAAATAAATATTATTTAAAAAAATAAATTCTTCATCAACTGCTAAGCGAAACACACACCTCAGTGTAAGTTTGCATAATTACTGCATTTGGCTATGTTGTCCTCAAAAATGGCAAAATGATTGACATGAGTCAAAGCATGAAGTGAATTCAACAAATGGGAATTTATTTATAGACAGTGCCTTACGGTGGGCCTGTGTTTGTATTGGAAAAAAAAGTCATTAATGTGCGGGATATGTGTGCATATAGTAAGTAATACAAAAGATTCCCTCTGTTCTTCTTCAGGCACATCGAAAAAAAAAAATGGTCAACGAGCTGAATAGGCCTCCAAACGGGGAGAATGCCGCTCTTAGTGAGGTAAGCTTCAATCTAGAATTCAAATTAAATAAGGTTAATCTTAACATGTATTTTAATTCAATTACTTTTAAGGTTAATTTTATTTTATAAATTTTACCAGGAAGTTGTAATTCTACTATAGAGAATGGCACTAAAAGCACTCTTTATCGTAATAATATAAATAATAATTAGTACATACATACATGTAGATTTTTAATGGCCTTTAACAATGTATTTCTTGGTACATTTAATTAATTTTCTTTACACATTATTTTCAATGAAAAGGTTGGCATATTAAACGCAAGTCATTTCGAACATTCTAGAACAATACAACTGAAATATGTAAAGGTCTCTGTGTCACCCAAGGCAGGTCTGCATTCTTCAAATGCCAGAACCAATCATAAAGGTTCAAAAATACAACTTGTAGATGCATCTTTAAATAAACAAGACAATTTGTAGAACATGTAATTAACATAATTTCTCTTAATTTTTTGTAGCGCCTCGCAGCCTCTAATAGACAACTACAGGAGATGCAAGAGGAGCACCGAGAGCTGCTTCAGGAAATGGAGACCCTAAGGATGCGAGCCGCCGAGCTCACCCTGCTGAATGCCCAGCGTCATCAGCAAAGGCAGTCAGTCCGCGTGGTGCAGGAGGAGACGGTGACCAGCCAAGTGCAGTCCAGTCAAGTGGAGGCCAGTCAAGTGGAAGCAGTTACAGAACAGTCCTCGACCTCTTCGGTTGATACCCCCACAGAGGAAACTGCACCAGAGTCCCCGGAGGAAGAGGAGGACAAGGAGGAGACGGCCAGTTATCTGCAGCAGAAGCTGAACGAGATCGCCCAACTGAAGGCCCAGTTTAAGCGGGTCCAGCACATGGTAGACACCACCAAGATGATCGAGGAGCATATGTCCACCAGGCAGACGACACAGATCAGTTCCTCCAGCACGAGCAGCCGTCAGTCCACAACCTCCGAGGTGCGTGTGGCCGCCGAATCACAGGAGTCCACCGAGGGTCCAAGTTCCAGTCAAAGTCCTCCCGCTGACAATGCGGAGCTGCTGAATACGATGCTAAACATGTTCACGGATTTCACCAGCGACCTAAGGGGTCAGGCGGAGAGCCTGCGGGAGGAAAGGGATCGGATCAGGGCGCTCAAGGAGGAGATAATGCAGAAAAAGCAGGGAAAATAACTTATTAATAAATGCTGAATTACCAAGAGATAGGAGTATATTAAAGAAATTAGTAACTGTCAAATGTATACTTATCAAATAAATATATATTTAAAAGTGATTTATTTCTTTAATTAATGAGCCTATTTTATTTATGATTAAAATCATAGTATTGTCTTTAAACTGTTATAAACAACAACTTTAAGTTTCACTATTCATATATCGTAATACGATATTCGGCTTATAGTGAACGATCTTCCTAAAATGATCATAAATTCCCTCAAGTTATATGTAGAATTCCTTGAAAATAAAAAACAAAGGAAATTAATTTGCAAAGTACTAAAAATGTAAAAAGTTTATATTATTTACTTTTAATTTAATTCAAGTTTTAACTTAGTTTTCCCCAATTAAGGGGTTTTCCCTTAAATTTAGAAGAGCAGTTTTTTGGGCAGCATTGGGTGCTGAAACTTCAAAAATATGGGTAGCATTGGGTGCTAAAATGCGCAAATGGGCAGCACTGGATGCTAATCGCTGTTAAATGGGCAGCACTGTATGCTGATCGCTGTTAAATGGGCAGCACTGTATGCTAATCGCTGTTAAATGGGCAGCACTGGATTCTAATCGCTGTTAAATGGGCAGCACTGAATGTTGATCGCTGTTAAATGGGCAGCACTGGATTCTGAGCGATTTAGTGTGCCCAGATAAACGTTATGGGATTTTTTAGGAATAAGACCATATTTGCACATGGCAACCCTGCCTGCAATATTTACGTTTCCACCGATACTTCTTGTCAGCTGTCACAGCAAAGAAAAAAACAAAAAAACAAAGTTGGAGTACAACAAGAAAATTATATTAAAATTTCCTAGTTTTTTACCGTGCGCTACATTCTATATTAGTTATTATTTCATATGTTTTTATAATGGCGCCGCCTATGAAGCAGGCTGCTGACCACGCCAGCAGCAGCAATAACAACTCCGTGGGCGGAGCAACCGGCGCCGTGCCCAAGCAACAGACGCCGCTTCAAGTGAATGGAGCTCCCGCAGGCGGAACGGCGTCCAACAGATCCACCCGCTCCCGGCGTCAGCATGAGCACTTGGGCGAGCCGGACCTGGACTTCGTGGAACCGCTGCAGCGGGAGACGCTGAAGACACTGAACGTGAGTTATCCCCGCCGTAGAAGAGCACGAAGACGCCTTCTCTCGATTTATAAATACACTTTGCACTCATCTCGGCCAACAGCGATCGTTGGCCAGTGGTTCAGTAGCGAAAACGAACGCAGCCACAGCGCACATCGAATCTCGATCGGCCTTCTTTATATATATATATCTATCTGAATAGACAGATATATATATATCCCGTATAGATAGAAGCAAAATTGCCGCCCTTCTGGTGCTGATATTTCTGCTAACCTTTGTTTGCTGTTGCTTCAAGGATTTGCTCCAGCGCGCACGCATCACCAACGGACAGATCCGAACCCAGGAGGAACAGCTGTCAACGATTAGTTTAAAGGAAACCAGGCCACCGGCCCAGCAGCAGCAGCAGCAGCGCGAGGTCCTGCGTCAATTGGCGGCGGAACACAGTAGCAGCTACGAGTCGGCAGGTG
>VNJR01000776.1:0-22270 GCA_008042585.1 Drosophila punjabiensis
CTGGCGTCACTGGAAGATGCCTCCAAGAGAAAGCCAGGCGAACTACTTGCCTTCGCTAAAGCCACCTCGATCCTCAAGGACTTCGAAACCCGCAGCAACAATCCATAGGTCCACCCCCCCAGAACAACCCGGGCACCTAAGGGCCATACTGGCCTATGCTTGGCCCCACGAGGGCCGCCCGATTAACCTAACCTAACCTATAATATAAAAGATGCAAAGACATACATAAAATCAAAAACTCTTTTATAACATTGGAATTGCAATTGTATGAAAATTTTAAAATTTTGTTAGCAGGAATCTCTTTCCTAAACAGATCAAAAGTGTGCTGTGGGCGTAAAGATTTAGAATTCGAGAGAATGTACCGCTTACGCTCCCTCTCTCTCTCGCATTTAACAAAATTTCAAAGAAAGTATGTTTTTATGACGTTATTAATATTTTTCTTAAATTATTCTTAACTTAAACCCTAATCACACTATTTTTCTTAAATATTTTGCACGTATCTGTGCTGATTAGGATCACAGCACTAGAAGGAATCTCTAGAGAACGTGACATTTTTAAATTGAGCTCTTCACGACCTTGAGATCTGCACTTTGTATTTCCCCGGGATATATTTCGGAATTTCGAAACAAACTGCATTTGTCAGTAGTTGCCAGGAGTTGGGTCAGCGAACAAATCTGAAGTGAATTATGCAAATCCATTCTTCCACGTCGTGCGATGCTCATGCATTATTTACCCAAATTTCGCCCACTTGGCTAGCCCAATGCCCCGTTGCCCCTTTAGAGGAGAAGTGGAGTGCAAGTGTCAGTGCAGTCAGTGGGGATGTGCCACTGACAGCGGGATTGGACGTGGACCAGGACTTACCGGCGAAGAGCTGCCACTGCTCAAGGGTGCTCAGCACAAATGTGCAAAGCGAACTTCACAATCGTGCTGACTTGGATGCTCACCACAAGCGCCCCCAAAATAACGACGATAGCGACGGGCCACTTGAGCTGAGCCACAGGAGCTAGCTGCGGTGCCTTTCCACGCACCTTGCAGCAAACTAGGTTACTCCACTCACTCCATCAATGGCGGTGGCAAGGCGGTGACGTTCATACGGAAGCGCTGGGCGCCAACAATGCAGAAGGTAAACAAAAACACGTGCTGCACACTTATCCGCAGCGGAGAAAGTCCTTTGACAGGCGCATGAGCGGATAATGCGGAACTTGTGGATAGCAAAGAGAGAACTAAAGAGAGAAATGTTGTAGGTAAATGGATAAAAGATGAAGAGCATCTTGGAACTAGAGAGTGTGAGTGTGAGAGAGAGAGAAAGGTGGGACACTGCGGCGTATACGCAATGTTTATGTTACTTTATGAAGGCGGCCATTTGAAAACTTTTTGCGTTTAAGTTTCGGCTTTAAGTGCCATGATTTCTAAATTATGGGAAAATTAGTTGTGTGCTCAACAGATTGGGAGATACAAATCTAAAATAATATACTTTAAAGATTCGAATAATAAAGACGACGGAATTTATTAAAAATAAGTATAAATTGAAGCAAATCTTTGTATCAAGGAAATGAACAACTAAGCTGAACAATTTTTTTTAACACTAAAAATAACATTTTAAGCTTCTGTTTAATTTAGAAAACATGTACATGCAGTTCATTTAAAATCCATAAATGAATTTATTTGGCGAACTTAGCTTTGAGCAACGCAATATTTTTGAGCTTACAACCAAAGCAGGAAGCATCCTCTTAGTCCTGCTTCGGCTTTAAAATCCAAACAAGCATAGATCATGGGAACTCCTTAAAGTACACACACACACACTCCTCCTGTTCCGAATTCTGGCTTGTAAATCAGCTCACATTGATTTGCATAGGTGTAAACGTTAAACGCTATAAAAATAGTTTCAAAGTGTTCATTGAAAACTTATTGAGGCGTAACGCCAGATGCGATATATTCGCTTTAAATAGCACAAGAGCCCGGCTGTATGTAAGGACGGAGGACGTGTATTTGTGCACCTGTTCGAGGATGAGTGTGAGTGTGAGTGTGGGTATGGAAATCTGGGAATTTGGGGAGTCTGAGAGTGGGCGTGCATGCAAACAGGATGCTTGCTGTGCGATGTCTGGCTTGCTTCCATTTATAGCTCGCTCACCTTTGCAGGGTGAGAACCGGGCTCGGTAGAGGAGGCTTGTCCATAAATTAGATATTTGTGTGGGGAAGGAGAAGTGCCAGGGAGGAGAGGTCAGTTGTAAATAAACACAGGCGGCGGGTGGGGGATATGTGCATAAATTGAAGGCATTGAATTTGGATTCATTTACTTTACCAATTCAATTTGGATCTAGTGAGAAGTGCAATTTAATTAAGCGTTAAGTGGCGCACTCGGAATTGAGTCGTTCGCTTTCGATGCTTCGATGTTTTGATGGCAGACAGCTGATGTGGCGCTGCACCATAAAGCCATGTAATGCGCTCGTAAAGGCCTCTCCTCGTAGCCTGTGGCAGCGGTCCATTAAAATTTCGTTGATAGCCCCATGTGCACATGCGATAAATTGTCGGGGATCCTTCGCGCTCTCTCTCTTTTCTGGCTGCCTGCCTTTCGGGCCAATTTAATTAGCTTGCCAGCGAGTGCGCCATATTTTTGTTTAATTAAATGAACAAGAGGACTGGCAGCAGCAGCATTCGAGGCTTAAGATACCATTACATGCATTTAGGCGGCCATGGTGCGTATGATTGATATGTTAGAGGAGCCTGCAATCGAGGGACATCGCCCGGGGAGCTCACCCGCTCATAAGATATGCATGAACTGAACGGGACTGGAAACATTCTGTCTAACTGCCAGGTTTGTTGACCCCTTTTACAGGACCCGACAATTGTATACTGTGTTCTCCCTTCCGTCCCAGAAGCGACATCCTGCATTTTTAATGAATTTGTTTCCAGCCACTCTTGTGTCCAGTTTTGCATGGTCTCCTTCCCTATTCTTTTTTTTTTTGCAGCCCATGAAGGTTTTGTTACACTTTACAGTGCCTGTTATAAGCCTGGCTCATCGCATCTCAGCTCGGCTCATCCGTTCCCCGTCTGCGTCCTTCTGCTGGTGGTGAAAACGCATTAATTCACTTTAGCCGAGAATTATGAAAACTTTGCCACAAAGCTGCAGCGAAAGTTCAGCCAGAAGCGCACCTTTGTGGTCGAGTCGAGTCGAGTCGAGTATCTGTGATGGCAAAAGTTAAGCACTAATTAAGCTCTAATAACATTTTTGCACTCTCTGCTCGGGGCCGGAGGGGGAGCTCCTTGATCAACCGCAGAAAATCGGAAATGAAAAAAGGGGCTGCTCAACGCTTTAACTCGAGTGCTCATACATATATATATATTTACTTGGCCAACTTGGTTGGCCCGGGCCAGGCTCTGGCCAGCTTCAGCAATCAATTTCACACAGCCGGGTTAAAAACATTTTAATTTCCATTTGGCCAGAATGGCAGGCTGGCCAAATTGCTGCGATTGCCATCAAATCCCAGGGCACTGGAATTTTCTCGGCAAGTTTTTAGGCAGCTGCCAACTGTCACACAGGTGGGCGGGGGCAAGGATGTAACACAGGACAGGACAGGTTGTGCTGCCCCCCGGCGGTCTCTGTGAGGCTACTGAGAAAAATAATGAGAGAAAAGTGCTACAAAAATAGCTCTCGATTTGAAGTGGATTTAAAATGTGTCTTAAAGCATGCAAAATAAAGAAAGATATTTGAAGTATATTTTTTGCATACTTTTGGACATCTATTGAAATAATTGTAGATCTCTTTGAGTTTCTATGGTATACATTAAATATATTCAAATAGGATATCATTATTTTTAATTGATAAATTTATAATATAAAAGGTGTCATACAGAATAATTAAGGACATACTTTTGGACACCATTTTAACGAATAGCAAATTTCCAGCGATTTCTGTGGCATCCCTGTATATGTTCTTAATGAAATATCTTTAAAATAAGTATCCTTTTTGCCTTTTTCAGTGTAGGAGAGGACAGTGCTCTTAAAGAGCTAGGCAAAAGGGGTTCTGAGAGAATAAAAATGTTGTTGCCATCTCGCAGTCAATTGAGTCTGCTCCTGAGCGAGCCCATGTGTGTGTGTGTGTATCTTCAGGACTGTGTGTGACTGTGTGTAGACTGGAGTGTGCGAGTGCCAGTGTACTTTGCATGCTAGCAGCCAGAATCAGGTGCACGGCAGGTCCCCAACCGGTCAGGGTTTAGTTTTCTTGTTTGTCGTCCTGCGTCCTGCGTCCTCGTGTGGCGTGTGTTGGATGTGTTGCATGTTCTCGTGTCCTCCACCGGTGCCTTGAGTAATGTTGTTTAGCCGCCTCTGAGCGAACTGAGCTGAGATGCAAGTGCAACATGCAATGGATGCTGAATGCCGCCTGCTTGTGGCCGGGGTGTAAGCGTTGGTTGCTTGATTTATGGGCCAGCACAATTTCACTTGACATAATCTTGGCCAATTTTCTTGAATATGACTCCCCAGCGGCGGAGCTGCTTGAACTGAATTGAATTCTAATTTCGCCAGGGGTGCAAACGAGGTCAGTTATCTGGCTTCCCTTTCTGCACCCCTCCACTCTGCCCTCCCTGTGGCTTCTAGTCCCCGACTGTCGTCCTGTCTGTCTGCCTGTCTGGCAAGGCAAATAAACGCTTATTTGCACACTAATTGCACCTGCGACGTGCTTTGTTATTATAAAATTCTATATTTACACAAGCGGGAGCTCTTGTACCGCCAATTCAACCCGGTGAAACCTACCCCCATTTGGCTTCCAGCTTAACCCGTTCCGCCGTTTCCTTTTTGTTTTTTCGCCATTGTCACAATATTTGCCATTGTTGTTGCGCCTGCCAGGCTGCCAGGCTGCCTTGTTAGTGCTGAAAGGCTTTTCGGCTGCTGCTGAATAAATTCTTCAGAGTCTTCAAAGCCAACGTGGCGTATGATTAACCATGCGGATGTCTCTGCTGCTGCTCCTGCTGTTGCTGCTGCTGCTGCGGCTGTTGCTGCTGCTGCTGCGGCTGTTGCTGCTATTCCTACTGCGGTTGCTGCGTGCACGTGGCTTAATTATGCGCAAGGTTAGCCTGTCTTTGCCCCGGATATATATACTTCAGCTATATATCCCACTCATGTGCAGCGCATCCTTGACCCAGGCTGCGTGTTACCCAGTAGCAGTAGCTGCAGCAGCAGCGAAATTATGGTCATTAAAAGGCTTTCAGCTCGCGGACATATCAAATGACATTAAAACATGTGTGCAAATGCGTGTTTCCAAATGAGCTTGACCTCTGGTCTTTAATGAAGTTCTAACAGGCCCCTTGGGGCTCATAATGGAATATCCGAAGCTCCATTCCATTAATAGGAGTTTGAAGTTCATGGCGACATTATTAAAGTTTCACTAATAAAAAAAAAAGGAGTTATGATATAAAATAGTAAAGTCTTGCTAATAAAATATTCTAGGGTGTTAATTCTTCACTTCCTAAATGGTTTTCTAATGATGCCAGCTTGTTAAAACTTACCCGAACCTTTAATTTATGTTAATTAATCTCCAAAACTGAACATCGAATTATACAAAAACCTATCTGGCTGATTGAGGCTCGCCATGACTTGTGACCTCTTTCCGGCGTTGCCTACTTCACGGCGCTATCTGGCAGCTGGCAATTAGGCAAAGTTCGGCTATGCAGCCAGCTAAAATATTTAAAGAGCTCCGACAGAGAGCTGGAATTGCGTTAACCTTCGGGGAATTACGTGTGTCCAAATGGAATGGAAATGAAATGTCCAACTGGCTGGGCGACTGGGAATCGAAGAGGTTTAGGACTTGTGCTTTTACTTTGCTCACTACTGCTGCATTTCAAGTAGGGAAAAAGCGCAATGGCACAGGACGCCCCAGATCCAGTATCCAGGAACAGTGAGCTTCAGCTCCTTCTACCGCTCTTCCTTCGACGTGGCATGTCCAAGGAGCCAGGCAAGGAGCAAGGTGGGGGCTTTTGTAATATGCGCTCAACTCGCTGGAACTTTTGTCAACTCGAAATCAAAGGGGACGGAGCTGGCTCAGGCACAGGCACAGGAAGTTGAAAAGTTTCGAGTTTTGCGCTAAAGTTACTAGCAGAAAACCATTAAAGGCTCACGTAGTCAAAGTCAAAAGACAAATTTGCATTGGAACGCTTTTCGTTCATTCTCTCAGCTTATTCTCCTTTTTTGTATTTTAATTTTTCTCTTTTTTTCGGCTTGAAGGTGCACGGAATTCGAATGAAAATTACGTGGATAAAGCCGATGGCAGAGTGGGAGAAAATCCGCTTAAAGCATTGCGAGCAATTTTCTGGGTTTTGTTTGTCGCGCATTCAGCTGAAATTGTTTGCATTTAGCTGCGTTTGCTTTGAGCGCACAATTAAAATGCAATTTGGCAGCCAGCGAGAGCGCACAAAGGCGCAAACAATGAAGCCGACGGAGAACCGAATGCAAAGCTCTCTCGTCCAGGTGCAAATTCGACACCTGCTAGTCCGGCTTCTGGTCTGCAGAGCTGTGCAAAAATAAGCTTTGCATCTAGTGGGGAGACTGTATTTCTAGACCCAATTTGTTGGCATTCTGTTGTTGTTTTGCTCAAATTCCGCTACTCCTCCTACTAATGCGAAATGCGTGAGAACACGACTTGGCCACTTGTACATTATCGTTCGATTCGCAGTGAGGTGTGAATTTAACGCTCCGGGGTTATCACAGGCACAGAAGTGCGGTGGTGCTGACCCAAAAATCAATTAATGCCAGTGCACACAAACACATTTCCTTGGGGGGTCTCTCCTTCTGTGGGGCAATCAATTTTGGTTGTTTTCTTCCCGTTTTTAATTCAGAGTGCCCCCACATGTTGCTGTTGTGTCACATTTCTGTTTGCTTTTGCTTTTGCCAATTTCCAGTATGCCGCGATGTTGCAATGTTTTTGTCACGTGCTCTGCAGCTGCTCGCAGCATGTAAATTGAGCTGCCACACTTTTTGTTTATTTGTTCAGCAGCACGTGTGACTGCGCCAATTGTTTATGATATGTTCACTGCCAAAACAAAGCAAAAAAAAAAAAAAATAGCCGGCAACAGAAGGCACAACGGCAATTCACTATATTTTTTTAAGTATCCCCTTGATACACGAAAAGATAATATTCCATTTAATGGTTGCGAGCAAAAAATTACACTTTAAATTGTTAACAAAAGTAATTTATTTATTGGAATATAAAGCAACCTTGAATTTAACACCCTGTCAAGTTTTTGTTAAACAATTTTATCTGTTTTGGCTTTAACGACGTTTTACAAACTGATTCCGGATAATATTTTAGCCGTGGTTTATTTTTGTGAGCTTGTATATTGATAAAAAAAAGTATTTTAATTATTTATGAATATTTACTTTTAATGTTTACAAATTTTATGCATTTACCTTACAAATATTGACTGATTTAGATACTTTAATATTGATAAAAAAAATTATTTTATTTATTTATATAAATGTACATGCATTTATCTTTCAAATATTGACTCAGTTAGACTTATAAGGGTCATATTTACGTTTAATATCTGAAGCTATTTGGCTTTGGTAAATATTATGGAGCTTAAAAATATTATTTATAGACTTTAATAAATTTAATTTACTCGGATTAATTGAATTAACATTAAAAGAATGAAAAGAAATTTAAAGAAAATCCTCAAATTTTAAAATTTACAAATTTATTTCAGTGCCTCACTTTATCCACAAAACATTATGGTATTTTTTCAATAGCTTAACTTCTTGTTTTTTTTTTCCAGAAAATATTGCAAACAAATGATGGCAATTATTGCGAGCCAACGGGGCGTATGCGCTATGTAAGCTTTATAGGCTAAGCAGAGCAGAGCCCTGTTAAGCGGACTGCTTGCCGCTGTTAAGCTACAGCGGGTCAACAGAGCGAAGCGCCCCTGTGCAAACTTACCTGTGTGAATATATTTTATAAGTGTAGCGGCGATAAGGCTCTGCTAATTAGTGACCACACGAGAATCATATCAAGAGCTGATCTTAAAATAATATTGGAAACCAGCGCGAACTGGATATTTATGCAATTTTTGTTTATTTGCAGGCAATTACCACTCGCCAATGAAAATAGATGACATTAGTTGAGGCGTAGAGCCGCTGAATTGTCGTGCGCGATCCCTAACTGTTAATTTCTGTGGTGCGCTCTCCGCGCTAATTTCTTTTTGGCACCGACTTGTTTACTTCAATGTGGTTACTTATCAATAAAAGTAGAAGGAAATGTAATAAATAATATACTATTTTGGAAATTTGTAGTAGTAATACCCTTACAAATATACTATTATCTCATTAAATCCAGTGCTGTTACTTGCTTATTAGATTATCCTTAATATAATCAATTAAGTTCAATAATTCAATACAAGCGACTTCAACAGGCTAATAAAATCAATTAACTGTGCTAATTTAATTAGGTGCGTGTTTTCACGGCAATGCTTTAACATGAATGAGTAAATATTATTAGTGTTTAAGAAGAAAAACAACGCTATATTTAGTTTAAGGGACAGAGGCAGAAAAGTGCGCGCGACCTTATAGGGTTTATAGTCAAACCTATCTTGAAGTAATAAATATCGTTAAATTTGAAAAAGGGTCTGTATTATTTGAACAGCTAAACTATTCCTCATTCAATAATATAAATATTAATTACCATTATGTATAAGAAGCAATGTCCTTGATACATAAGAAGCTTCTACAGAAACCTCGCATTTCCCGCTTGCGTTGCATTAAAACTACCAACTGGATATAACTGCGAAATGTGTTATTGACGTTATATTAGTTATGTTCGATATATGATTTGATATGGTATACCGATAAAAATATCGCGCTTAATATCATATCAAAAATTGAATTTGAAGTACTGTTTATTATTATTATTTAACACTAAAGATATGATTGATAATATTTACAAATATTAAAAATTTTAGATAATATTGGTCCGATACATTAAGAAGAATATCCAAAAAAGAATTACAAACATTAATTAATATTACCGAAAAATTCAATATTCTCCTTTTTTCGAATGTATTGTTCTAATATTCAAAAATTAAAATCGAATTACGGAAGGTATATAGACACGTTGAAAAATTCACTATCGAATTTCGCGTGAAATCAGATTTCATCTATCTTCATGCTTCATGCTAATAAACATTCTTAAAATCAACTTAAACTAAAAGTATCCAACCTTGAACACTTTAATTTTGCCTCATTCCTCACTCGTGCTAAAAGTAGCTACCGAAATTACTGGCAAATCTCGCAGATTCAATTTAGTATCAACAAATGCTAAGCTGTGCGCAAAAGCAATGGTCGCCCGAATCGCTGAAAGAATTTATCTTTACAGCACCACATATTCCGCCTAATCAAACGATAAGCTTTATGCCGATCCCTATCAGTGCTGGG
Organism: Drosophila punjabiensis; assembly: GCA_008042585.1. Taxonomy (NCBI): domain Eukaryota; kingdom Metazoa; phylum Arthropoda; class Insecta; order Diptera; family Drosophilidae; genus Drosophila; species Drosophila punjabiensis. The sequence goes on from VNJR01000776.1 coordinate 9,418, forward strand.
ATCCTAATCACGCCAATGTTCGTTCGGGTCCGTTCCTGCCTCTTTTGGCGCTCTGGCTGGCTTTATTGCTCCCCGAGCCAGTGCCTCAATTGAAGTTAACTGAACGATGATGAGCGGCACGGAAATCCCAGCTCTCGCTGTCGAGCCCAGCTGCTGGCTGCCGGCAGTTGGATGGATCAGTCCGCTGCCAGCTACCGGCGACTTCACACCTGCCCACGCCCACACCTAGAGGCAAGCAGTGCAGTCGAACGGATCGATCCTAGGAGTTGAGAGAGGAATCCAGTTTCTTAAACTTTCATCGGTGCGTTTTTGACTTTTATTTAAGCGAGTTTTTGCCTGGCAAAGTTTTATGCCAAAGTTAACGTATTTTACATACATTAAAAAAACTTTAAAAGTGTTTCTTCGTGTACATGTGCTGGTGTTTATTGAACTCGGTGAGCTGTTTGCTCAACTGCCTTCGATGAAGTTTTAATTAAAGACATTTTGCCGCCTTGCTTCTGGGATGCAGCTGTTGTGCCAAATCTTGATGTAGATTGCATACCTTCAGTGAGGTGTTTCTTAATCGAATAATTTACGTATTTTTATTAGACTTGTTATAATGAACCCGATACAGGGCTAATCACGTGCCCGGTTAAGTGTTCGCAACAGTTGTTGGCTTGTTTTTAAAGCAAAAAAGTAAATATTTTTGTCGCAAGGCGCTACTTATCAGAGGCAACAGGTTTTTCGGTTTTATACATATTTTCGTGTAGCTGTCGAAGATGTTTGCCCCAGGCGAACCCCATCACCCGAGGCCGGAATTTATGATACCCAAAATGGCACTTCATAAAATAAAAATCTCAGCCTCAGGTTTTGCTCTGCGCAGCCAAAAAAAGCAACATTTTTGTAGATAAGCATAGGACAATAAAAGGATAAGACCAGGCTATATATATAACATTTTATGGTAGCCATAAAAAAACGAGAAACTCATTAAAAAGCAATTAGTTTTTTCTTATTTTTTTTAATGAGAGCAGTAAATTGTTTTACGATAGCCGATTGTGGAAATGTTTGATAGCATGGAAAACTTTCGGTAATCACTTTTCTTTGCTTTATTCCCTTTATGACAGGTAAATGTAATCAATTGAGCGGTAGTTGTGTCATAAAACCATAATGATAAGCCCAAATCCTGGTATCTATTCGTACCCACAAGTGAAGAGTACCGAGAGCCGAGTACCGAGTACTTTCACTGATTTCCCACACGTGCGTGCTGGCTGGCTGTGCAATTGCTTCAATTTTTTAATGGCACTCAAAGGCAGCGCGTGTTGTGCCGAATATTCATGCAATTTGCAAATCAAAGCGAATCAAGTCGACTGGACAATTATTTGATTATGACATCCATATCCATGAGCCGGAGTGCGAGCGATATATATATATATAGGTTCTCGGCCGGATTTCGCGTGCCACAATTGGCGAACCATTCGCTTAATAAGTTAAATGGATAATTGAGTTAAGATGCTCTGCTGCTCAGATGTCTCGTTCTTCCAGCCTCTAATCTCTGTCCCTCTGTCGTATTATGTTTCCGCATTAGTGGCCCACAAATTGCTTAGCAAAATGTTTGCTCTTCGCTCAGTGTCAATGTCAATTACGCGGCGCAGCACGCAACCGATCCCGCGGGCTATATATAGTTCCTGTGTATGGGCGCGATCTAACAATTGGTGAAATTATAACACGCCTTTTGTACGAGGGAGCTTGTATGGGGGAGACCTAAGTACGAGTTTAATGAATCGCCATCACGCACATGAGTTGTGCTGAGAGTATACTGTATAAACAAATTGGTGATATTATTGCTTTTACAGGCTCACATCGATCGGCTGGCTGGCACAATGACGACTGACTTGGAGTCTCCGAAGAATGGCAAGCACCTGGAGCAGGTGGGCCACAACAAGTGAGTACTTTTTCCAAGGCATGCCATTGCAATCTACTTTATTTCTAATGGGTTCCGCATACCTCCCAGACATAGAAGATAATTTAAAAGTTTATACAGTGGTTGTTGTCTGATTTAGAGACTGTTTTGAGAAATGCCTTAAGATAATAACATGCAGATAAATGATGGCTTGGAATTTAATTACATTTTTTAATACTACATTGCAATGTAGTTGTAAATCTTCGTAATAGTATTTATAAACATTTATCAAAGCCCTGCAAAAGCCACTGTGTGAATAAAAGAGTCTGGTTATAGACTCCTCTGGGCCTGGGGCGAAATGGGTTGAATAAACCAGTCGATAAGAAAACCACTCCAAAACTGGTTCCGAGGCTAGACGTAAAAACAAAAATATGAAAAAGAAACAGAAACAGAGCAACCAGACTGCCTGCAGTAAATGCTTTCCAAACGAAAGGGAAAGTGACCCCCTCGGGCTCCTCATTTGCATGGCTACCTACTCTTCCTCCTCCTTCTTCCGTCTCCTCTATCGACCTCCATCTGCGAATCTAACCAATTTTTGGCCAATTTCACAGCAATGAAATCACGGAGAGCGAGCCGCTCACCTGGCGCTTCTGGCGGAAGCAGCGCTATATTGTGGTGCTCCTCGCCTTCTTCGGCTTCTTCAATGTGTACTCTCTCCGGGTGAACCTGTCGGTGGCCATTGTGGCGATGACCGAGAACCGTACGGTTGTGGATGGAGACGGTAATATATCCTACGAGCAGGACTTCCCCTGGGACTCCAAGCAAAAGGGCCTGATCCTCAGCTCCTTCTTTTATGGATATATACTGACGCAGTTCCTGGGCGGCTACATTGGCACCCGGATCGGTGGCAATCTGGTTAGTAGTTATATTTTATTAAAATATTAAAGGAAGATAACAATATAAATAGCTTTTATGATATCTCTAAATGAAGGGTATTTATTTGTGTTGAAATACTTTAACGTAAACAAATCCAGATATGTGTGTTCATATTTATAACAAAAACTGGTTTGTGTATTGTGTCTGGGGAGTTATTAATAGTAGTAATTATCAAATAATAATTGCTTTAAAATTACAGTAGGCATTTAAAAGAGTGAACTATTTATCACTTCAGGCTTAGTTTAAATTTATCAAAGTTATACTATTTATTAAACTATTTAATTATAATTAACCAATTAAAGCCTTAAAATGTTTTAAAAATTTAAAAAAATACTTCAAATAAGCAAATTAAGTAATCGAGGTAACAACTTTTGAATAATTATTCACATTAATTTTCATTATATATCATAATGGTCTGAAAATTAAGTTAAAATAGTATAAAATCATTTGTACGAAATTGTCAAACGTATTTAGAAATTACATAAATAGTTAAAATAGACTTTAAAAACTTATTTGTATGGATTAAATACTCCAACAAGTATTTTATCAATTAAATTTTATAACATAAATTTATTATTACCTTTAAATTAATAATTTAAAAACTCTTCTTAGGTATTCGGCACTGGCATTGGCAGCACTGCCATTTTGACCCTGCTGACTCCCCTGGCCGCCAGTCACAGCCTGGAGATGTTCCTGGCCGTCCGCATCATCGAGGGCTTCTTCGAGGGCGTCACCTTCCCGGGCATCCATGCGGTGTGGGCCCGCTGGTCGCCGCCGCTGGAGAGGTCCCGCATGGCTTCCATTGCATTTGCCGGAAATTACGCGGGAACAGTGGTGGCAATGCCTTGTTCCGGATTCCTGGCCACAAAATACGGCTGGCAGAGTGTATTCTATGTGTTTGGAGCCATCGGTCTGGCCTGGTATATCATTTGGCTGATCTTTGTGAAGGCCGGACCCGAGTTGGACCGCTTCTGCTCGAAGGAGGAGTGCGAGTACATACAGAAGACCATCGGATATGTGGGCACCAAGCACATCAAGCACCCCTGGAAGGCAATCTTCACCTCAATGGCCTTCTACGCCATCATGGCCTCGCACTTCTCGGAGAACTGGGGCTTTTACACCCTGCTCACTCAGTTGCCCAGCTTCCTCAAGGGTGAGTTCATATCCTGTGATTGGTTGTGCGTGGAAAAGAAATACTTTTTATCCTTCGCCATTACAGATACGCTCAACTTTGACCTGGGCAAAACGGGCATCCTGTCGGCCGTGCCCTACCTGGCCATGGGCATCCTCTTGGCCGTGTCCGGCTATCTGGCCGATTGGCTGCAGGTGAAGGGCATCTGGACGACCACTCAGGTGCGGCGCAACTTCAACTGCGGCGCCTTCCTGGCCCAAACGGTGTTCATGATGCTGACGGCATATCTGCTAGATCCCACTTGGTCGGTGGTCTGCCTGACCATTGCTGTGGGTCTGGGCGCCTTCGCCTGGTCCGGATTCGCGTAAGTGTGGAGGAGCCTTAATCCCGACAAGAAGTGCCACTCATTCGGGACTCTTTATGTTCCACTTGCAGGGTCAATCACTTGGACATTGCACCGCAGCATGCCAGCGTGCTGATGGGCATTGGCAATACGTTCGCCACAATTCCGGGCATCGTCAGCCCCCTGCTCACCGGCTACGTGGTGCAGGAGCAGACCAGCGATGAGTGGCGCATCATCTTCTTCATTTCGGCGGGCATCTACCTGATTGGCTGCGTTATCTACTGGTTCTACTGCTCCGGCGAGCTGCAGGAGTGGGCCAAGACGCCCGAGCAGAAGGCCCAGGAGGCCGAGGAGAAGGCACAGCTGCAGCTGACCCAGACGGCCGGGTTCGTCAATACCGCCGCCGAGCTTAAGGACTAACTGGAAGGACTATTAAGGTTGCTTTAACTGAAGCGAAGCGTTTTACTTTGGCGTCACCACTATCATGAATTTTGTGCCCTAGTATTTGTCATTGTTACGTTTATGTGATGCTAGCAATATGCACACCATTGTGTCTATATTTATGTATGTTAATCCAATTAGTATTTCTCGACACTCGCTAAGAGTGTGTCTGCGAATAAACAAGGCATTTTATTACAAGTATTTATTGGGAATTTATTGCTTGGTGTGATCCGTAAAGTGTGCAGTAAACTTTAGGGGAAAACATGATTGATTTTTTGGCTGGAGGGATTTTTAATTGAGGCCTGGAAATATGCTACAGATACTTGTAAGTAACACTGACATATATTTTTTTCTGTTGCGGTTTTAAATTAGATTTTTTACTAGTGCTCTTGGGGAATTAATAAAACTTGAATAAATACTAATTATTTCAATGATTTTTAAAAAATTAGTATAAAATTATGTTTTGGCTTGGATCTAAAATCACTGAAAAATTATTTTATGAAATATAAATATGATCAAAATCCGTTTACGTGTTATTAAGCTTTATTTCTTTGCGTTTATTTTGTTGAAATACACTTTAAATTATACTGAAAAATTTCTGTTAAGAATTTTGTACTATTAAATAAGTAAATAAATCCTAATCCTTTTTTCCTTTTTCTCTAACTTATAGCACCTTTAATTAAACGCATAATTTTTAACTGCTTACATATAAATACAACGCATTTACATAAACTGATTTAGCAAAATTTTTCCCACAAACAAGCTGAAATATAAATTTATGAGCTGTTTTATGGGCTTTTCAAGGGTTGACTTTTTTTTGGACAAAGTTAAGGCCATTAAAAAAAGCTCACATATAAGAAATAGGAAATAGAACAACATACTTTTATTTGTTACTTTTGTTTGTGTGCTTCTGGGCTGACACGTGAGTCATGCCACGGCAACGAGGCGTATACGCAACGCAGCTGATAAAGCCAGTACGTATACGCGGCGTGTGCAGCGAGTCGGGGAAGCGAGATTGCGTGCGCAAAAAAATATCGTAGGCCCGGTGTCTGATAAATTGCGAAGCACTCGCTCGGGGCTTGCACACGACGCGATAAGTCGGGTCAAGCAAACAAATTTGTTTTCGATTTGTGCAATTTTGCACTCGCCCGAGGCCATCTAAATTGGTATAAATGGGGCGGGCAGCCACTGCCATGGGTCAACAGTTGAATAGCTGAACAAGCTAGCAAGTCCTAACGAAGTCACACAAGTCACAGAGAGAGATATATACCAAACGAGATGGTTTGCAAGGGTTGTGGAACTAGTAAGTGATACCAAAACAGCAGCAGCAAGTCAAGTAATTGACAAGTGCTCTCCATTCCCCATTCACAGACTGCCAGTGCTCGGGCCAGAAGTGCGGAGACAATTGCGCCTGCAACAAGGACTGCCATTGCGTCTGCAAGAATGGACCCAAGGACCAGTGCTGCAGCACCAAATGAACTGGCCAACTAACTAGCCAACTTCTAAACTGAAGCTAAACTCCCTTTCGAGTAGTTTTGGCCACAATAAAATAAAGTTTATGAAGATTTCGTGCATTTAAAAGTTCTGTCTTAACTAACTTTCACATGGGAAGGAACGGCAGCAGTAGCTAGGTCAAGTCGATAATTTCATTTTTGGCATTTGGCGGCTAAAACCAATAATGGTCAAATAATAAACGTGGTCTCGCATATCCGTTAAGCAAACCGCAAAATAGAATTACATGAAAAATAAACAAATGCAACGCAATGCGACAATTTGGCTGAAATTTCTGTAAATAAATGTCGGATTTAAAATCCAATCCATCAGCGATGATTTCGTTGGAAACTTTGTGCAAATTCTGGCCTAAAACTGAATGCATAAACAGAAAATAGGACAAAATGTCATTCAATTTGCCTGCTCGTCGAACCGAAACCAAATTATTTAGCCGTTTTAAGCCCCCTACAGAACAGATTTTGCCCATATGGCCAATATGACAGCGATATGACAATGCATTTTATTTTTAGGGAAAATGTATTTCGATTCCGATTTTGAAGCAATAACTCACGAAATTGCATTTCGCAGAAATATGTATCGATCTCGGCTTTCCAACAAATTTCTCCATCGTTAGCTCAACTTTCATGACATGCCAATGGATTTTATATGTTTCCGTATCAGCCAAATAATAACTTTCCCGCCTTGGTTTATTTATTTAATGGCCATTCGGTGGTTGTTCGGTGGCTGGATTCGGTTTAAAGAGCGGTCGGGAGAGCCTGCCGTTCGAGTGCCGGCAGCCAGCTGTCAAAACCAAATGACCAATTAAAATACAGGCACTTGTGGACAATTTCAAGCGCCCGTTTCCGGTGCCTGAGCTGTCAAAATATTTATGAAACAACAGAGCTTCGGATCCATTAGCATAATCAAAGGTGCGTGATTGAGGCGTTTCTCCTCGGCCTTTGTTGCGTGCCAACCTCGTTTTGTTTCCCTTTGTGTTGGCCTCCTGCTCGGCCGGAAGTGAGCGGCAGTTTTTGGCTAATCAGGTGTAAATAATGTGACAAGAGAACGCTTTTTGAGTATACGCTGTTTCTATTTTGCAGTTGTAAGAAGTCATTGCTGGAAATAATTGCAAGACAAATTGTTTGAAAGTCTTTCTTAGTTCTTTGTTTATTTATAAAGAAAATAAAGAGTATTTCAATTAAAATAAATAACAACAACAGCTAGTCTGAAGTCACAATTTTGTTTAACAAACTCCACTACTTGGGAGATTTTTGTATAATATTTTAGACTTACAGACTTAAACGTCACAAAAAAGCATAGCCCATGTGAATTTTTAAAAAAATAACCCTAGAAACGCAACAGTTGGGATACAAGATGGGCGATGGTGACCAAGTCAATGAGGTGCAGTCAGGAACCGTCGTAGAAATTAACTCAGGTTCGTACATATGCCAAGAGAAACTTGCCCCAGCTTATGCCTGATTTCTTCAAGATGGCAACGAGACTTCAAATGACGCGGATAAATCTACAAAAAGCGCGCCAAGAGTCGTATTTCTTGTGGTGTTGTTCAATGTATTTCTCATTGTGGCCGCCATTCCTGTGTTTTTATACTTTCAAACTCAGAACGAGCTATTGAAGAAAAGAGCACTCGACTTTCTAATTGTTGGTGGAGCCATCGTTAGCATTCCCGTGCTATATTGTATGGGTGTAAGTCATTATAGCAAGCTTAAAATATGAACTATCGCTAAAGGACTTTCATTTACAGGATCTGTCCGAGGGCAGACCAAACTTCTACTACATATGATGTGCGTTATAGAATTGAGCCGTAGATTACACAATAAGTTACGAAATTCCAAATAGATCGCATTATCCATGCTAGTCTTTTCAAGACCGTTAAGCTTTAAACACCAAAACTTTTATCAAAACTAGCGTAGAAGACACTAATTTTATTTATTAAATCTTAACTTATTCTTATGCTAAATTCTTCCGTGGAAGCGTAACACTTAAAAGTCTGTAAAAATGTCACTAAGAAGGCCAGCTTTTATGTCCTACAATCAGCGACGCATTGCGCGTTGGTACTTTGGCGGCGTGGCCAGCTCAATGGCTACCCTGGTCACCCATCCACTGGACCTGATGAAGGTGCTCATCCAGACTCAGGCGGAAAAATTGTCAATTGTCGCCACTGCGCGGAAAATCATTAAGGAGCAGGGGGTCCTGGCCATGTACAACGGCATCTCGGCCTCCATGCTGCGTCAGTACACCTACACGCTATCCCGCTTTGGAATCTACCAGGTGGGCTCCGAAATGTTTGACACCAGCACCATGACAAGGAAGACCGCTCTGGCCGCGGTGGCCGGTGGACTCGGTGGTTATGTGGGTGCACCAGCTGATCTGGTCAATGTCCGCCTCCAGAACGACGTGAAATTGCCTCAGGACAAGAGACGCAAGTAAATATGTAATAAAGGATTTTTTATGTCCGGGTGCTAATGAGTATTTTATCCTGTGACAGCTACAAGCACGCCATCGACGGACTGGTGCGCATCACCCGCGAGGAAGGCTGGCGCAGCTTGTACAATGGCTCCTCGATGACCGCCTTGCGCGGCATGGTTATGACCGTGGGGCAAATCGCCTTCTACGAGCAGAGCAAGGATGTCCTGGTGGGCATGGGCTTACCACCGAATATGGGCACTTACATCACCGCCTCGATTATATCGGCAACGGCGGCCACGGCTTTGACGCAGCCACTGGATGTGGTCAAGACACGCCGCATGAATGCCCCGCCGGGCCAATATTCAGGACTGATGGATGTGTTCGCCAAGACCTTTAAGGAGGGACCGTTGGCCTTCTACAAAGGTGTCGTTCCATCCTTTTCCCGACTCCTGCCGCACACGGTCCTGCTGTTCTTGAGTCTCGAGTTCCTGAGGACTCACTTTGGCTATCTGCCGGAGGCGAAGAAGACGGGTCCCTATTATCGCTATCTAGATAATGATGATGACTGATCATCTGTAATATAAAGTTGTAATGTTTGAAATCTCCAGTGATGTCCTGTCCGTTGAATTGGCTTTACAATTCTCTAAAATTCAATATATTTTCTGAGAAGAACGGTACCTCGGAAATTGAAAGCTAATGAGATTATGCCATGCTTAGAATCTCCCGTGATTTCATGTTTACTGCAAATACAATGGGTTTCTTTGTTTGCTAACGAAATTAAATTTCGAATTTGCAATTTGCATCTGTTTTTTTTTTCCTTTGGAGTCCTTAGAAGTTTTTCTTCGCTTTCGCTTCAGTTTTCCACGTTTTCACGTTTTCATGTTCCACTTCTTTTTCGGACCCGTTTTTGTTTGGCCAATGAATGCTTTATGAGCTAAAGGTACTCCATTACCCAGATGAATGCTTTAATGGGCCTTAAAGCTAATGAACCTGCCGTGCGCCCGGCGCTCGGAGAACTGGCATCTCAGCCAAGACTCATAATGCGAGCGCACAACGGGGCTGATGTCGTGTAAGCGCATTAAAGCCATTAACAGGTTACACGAGAGAAATAGGGGGGAAATAGCTGGAGGAGGAAAAGCGAAAGGGAAAGGGAAAGGACATAAGGGCGAAAGGAAAGCTAGTGTAGAGACACGTTTTGTTGACACGGAAAAACAATCATAGGAGCACACGGGACGCTCCTCCGGTCAAGACTCAAGGTTACAGTGCCATCAGTGCTCCCATCGATGCCATTGTCCATGCAATATTGATGCCAGCCAACGAGCATTCAATGTCCTCCTAACCAGTGTTTAAGTTAACTTGGCAGCTCTTTTTCAGCAATCTGCTCGGGGGCAGCTGCTGTTCAGTTCCAGAGTTAATTACATTTCGGAAACATTAAAAATTGAATGAGTCCCGCAGCTTCTACACGGCATCAACGTACTTTGGCTCACGTGAGTGGAGTGGAGTGGCTGCGGATATTATAATAAATAATAATTATGATAAAGAATTTAATTTCACCGCCCGATAAGCATTTATTGTGTTCAATATCGTCGTTAATGTGCATGAGAGCTCACATTAAAGTTGAATGCTGGCTCGGAAATTGAATTTAATGGTGAGCTCTTGGGTTGCATAACGATTGCGGTGTCATTACCTTTGTGGAAATAATTATGGCTAAATACGTAGCACTGGCAAGGTGTGTGGGTCAAATGGCAATAAAATTACGTCAGCGGTTAATTAATTGTTTGGAAATAAATTACAATTGTTATTCAAGTCTCCTGTCAACAACCGTAATCAACAAAAAAAATCTAAAATGTATGGTTTAATATTAATTTTTTAAAAGACACAAATAAAAACATTTTGTAATGTATTCTATTTTTGTTGCCTCTTTTTATTAATATTAGTTAAAAATGATTTTAATTAATTACAGTCATTAGAAAATCACTTAAAAAAAATACTTCTAGACAGTTTATAAGGATCATAGAACAGCGCACTTGTTTTATTTTGTGTTTTTCGGTTTTTAAGGAAGTTAAGGTTAGCTTATCCCTTAAGAAATTACTATAAATTGTTGTTAAGCTACCTTAAATCTAAGAAAAAAAGTCTTTAGCTTGAAATTTCAATATAGTTTGCTTTAATTTATAAATACAAATAAATTCTGTATCCATTTTTTTTTTACATAGAACTTTATTCTTGAAAAATTGCTCTACAATTTTATGGGGGCATTACTTGTTTAATAATTTATTGAAAACTAATAAATTATAGCTTACAGGTTTTTATTAATCCAATCTGCATCAGTTAAAAAATATACTGTTATAAAAAAGTTTTAGTAATATTTTTAAAGCTGACTTTCTTTAAAGCCTCATTCCTCTTCTGTTTCACTTCATTTTAAGGTTAATCAAAAACGTTAATTGATGTTCTTCGCTGAGTAATTACTTGGCAAGATGATCAAATTATGTTTTAAAACAGCTGTGTTGTTAAAATCAACCGCTTTCTCGGTATTCACAACTCTCTTGGAGCTTTACGACGCCGCTTTGTTGCCCCACCGAACGAAGTACATAATAAAAGTGCCATTTGGCTGCGGAAAATTTATGCAAATTTCTCATGTGCTGTGTCGCAGCATCAGCCAGCAGGACGAAGGCATGCCGAAAGCACAGTCATAACTGAAAAGAACACGACAGGACAGCACAGAACAGCACAGAACAGAACCGAACAGAGCTGAACAGCGGCAATAACGACCGCAACGACAAATGCATAAATCAGTTTTAATGCAAATTTCGTTACATTCCATGTTGTCGTCTCAATAAGCAGCCATTAATATGCTGCGCCTGCTGCATAAATTGTGCGATTTTTGCGGTTTTGCTTAATTATACGCATTGTCGCAAGGACAACGGCCAATCCCCGGCTCCTGTGCAATTATTCATGCGATGGTCAAGGACAACAGCATTCAACAGCAGCCTCGCTAACGTCAGCTACCAGTTGCCGCACATTTGTGGTGAGCGTTTTGCGTAGCTTTTTGCGTGGAGATTACTTTGATGCACACAGAGAAACTAAGAACTTAAAAATATATAAATATATAATATATAAATATAAATATATATAAATTATTGTTAAAGAGTTATGACACTTTTGCTTTTGTCCTGCTTGTTTTCTTTTTAGCAATTAAAATTTGTAAATTTCAGACCTTTTGGTATTTGTTTCGCGATAAGTATTACTTCTTACAAATATTGCGTGACTTTTATTGATTATAATTTAAAGTTAAGTTCTATAGTCATAAAAGATAATTCCAACAAATTAGTGCAACAATTATGTGCCAGCCCCATTTTGTTTTTGTTTTCAAACTATGTTATTAAGAGTGGTTCTATTTAATGCATTAGTGTTGTTATTATTGTTTTATTTTTACAATTTAAATTGAAAGTTTCATAACTCCATAATAATTATTTTGTTTTTCTAAAATAGGTTGGCATGTGGAGACTATTTTTAAAACGCATTAAATTATACTAATTTCATATATGATATATAATGTACTTATTAGAATTTTCATTTGGTTTAAACCTTGTTCTATTTGCTTAAATTATAATTAACAATTCAATTAAGGTATTTGTCATGATTTCTATTCAAGTTTCGTGTTTACCAACAATACAAAACTTGTTAAAAAAGCTTTCATTGGCGTGCGTTTTTGAAAACATTTCAATTAGAAATAATAATTGGATTGGACGCACCTCTTTCTTGTTTTTTAATAACCCGTCACACTTTTGCTGAGTGCATTTATGTCGGAATTGAGTCGCAGCAAGGCGTTCGCAATTGCCGGCCATTTAAATGCAGGCCAATAAATTCAAGCACAATTTGAAGTGCCGCTTTGTCTGGCGTTCGTCCCGGCATTATCCGCTTTATGCACGGAAGTCCATTTATATTACCGGCAACCGGCGACCGGCGATTGGAGACTCCGGAGAAGAGGCAAACGGAGTGGAGGTGGAGTTCCCATCACGGAGCACGCAGTGCGCTTAAATACCTTCGTGGCCGGCTCCATTTCCCCAAATGGGGCGGCAAGAAGGATGCCGGAATTGCAATAAACTTCTAAATCAGTCGATTAAGCGGCGAGCTGCAAATGCCCCTAAAAGCATTCGATATTATTCCCACACTCACCAGCCCGAGTGTGCGTGCCACAAAAAAA
>VNJR01000790.1:0-11012 GCA_008042585.1 Drosophila punjabiensis
AACAAATGGAATTGTCTGACCTGCCTTCTTGTGGGACAGTTAAAGTATTACCCGAATTGAAACGATACTGTTGAAGAATTTTAATTATCTGTAATGTTTTTCCTTATTATAAGAATTCTGACTGCGAGTAAAATGGAAACAATTTCATTAGTCAATTACACCTTTTATATAAGAGTAGGCTCTCGCTCATCTGAGTTGTACCAAAAATTTAAAGAAATTTGAATGTATTATTAACCTTTTCCTAAAATGTATACACATTTGCTTCGCTTCGCAAAACAATAGCTATTCTTTACGGCACTGACTTTTCTCTTCATATTTACGACTGTTAAGTTGTTGGACTGTTGGAATCGGATTCTCCACTTATTGACAATAATTTTAAGAAACGAAGATTTATGTTTTATATTTCAAATTCTCCGAAAACTATCCCGCTCGCCACTTCGTCGATTGTTTTTGCATTAAACTTTCCTTCGTGTGTCGACAGCAGATACCATAGTTTTCTGCTAATTCATTAGGATCTGAAGGACTTTAACCTTTTCAGACTTAAGCACAACAACTAAGTTAAGAACATCTCATGCTCCGAATTTACACATTAATAAATTACTTCAAACATTAGCATTTATATTTAAGCCTTGATACTATCGGATGCTAGTGAGAAAATTGTGGCTAATTCAGCTGAATCCTTAAGTATGATGAAAAGTGTTTCCTTAGAGTCCTCAAGAAGCTTCGTCCACGGACTCGGATTATACGGCATTAAGCTTAACCATTTATATTTTGAGAATTACAAAATAAAACCCTATTTTTAAACAACTGTTAAGATGGCTCTTTGTCGTTTTTTATTTTGGGTCTAAAAAATGGCAAGCTGTATTGGCAAACCTTTAATGTGAACCTCCATCCTAGGCGATATTATGATTATGAAGGTGGCTACTTACCCATCGCTCTGCTCTCCACCCAGCCGACTGCTGGCCAGCGAGTTCCGGGTGCTCTCCCGCTCAATGCCCAGAGTGGTGGTGGACAGCCCCATTGCTGCGGCTCCCTGGCGACCCTTCGGCGAGATGGTTGTGGTCTGCTGCTGATGGTAGGACTCCCTGCTTCCCGGCGGATGGAGCTGCTGGTGCTGCAGGGGCGGATGGTGGGTGGCGTACCGCTGCGGGCTGCAGGGGAACTGCAGGTGGTTGGACAGAGAGAACTCGGACTTGGTGGGCGATCCGGTCGTTGATGAGGAAGCCACCGATTCCAGGCCGCGGGATAGCTTCAGCATCTCGGCTCCAAACTGATGGAGAGCCGTCATCGTCGTGGGCGTGGGTTCCTTTATGCTGCAGGCGTGAATTGAATATATCACATAATATGGAGCCAGATAGAGCAATGACTCTCACCTGGAGTCCGGCAGCCACAGTTCGTGGTTGTCCAATGTGCTGAGGTCCGTATCTGTGGAGTTCGCTGAGTGGGCGTGTAGCACGGTGGAGGCGTGGCCCGGACCCGGCTTCAAGAGTCTTCGCCAAGTGCACCTGCGTTCTGCGAAAAGGCAAAAAGCACGAAATCGGGTTGAGAGGATGTCAGATTGCGACCAGCTACATAGCTGTCGCTATTAACCTCGTTCAACTCAGATTCCGATATAACAATTTGAATAACTTCTCATTGCACTACGAGGAGTTCGCCTGTGGCTTCTGAATAAAGATAACCATACCACTGTATCCCATAATTTCATAGGAAAAATCGGGTAAAGACAGAGATATGTAAGTAGCTGTATAAAACTTTGGAAAAACATATACTCTTTTACCATGGCATAACAAATTCGTTCAAATCGAAAACACAGTTCTCTTTACTTTCCATATCGGACTGAAAATTACTTGTCTTCTGGATATGCAGCGAACAGTGGGAACAGAAGTAATTTTGTCGCTTAATGCTAAAAAATATTTTAGAAATCGCCAAAATTGTGATGCTAACTTAAACTTGAAAATTAAACTGCTTCGCTTTGCTTTATACACTGTCACCATAAACAATTCAATGCTAGGTCGAATTAATTAATTAATTCACTAGTCCAATTATACGATACAAATTTTTTTAATTTGAACCGAAATATTCAATTGTACATAGCTTAGTTGCTGTGTTTAAAGGACAGGCGAAGGGACTAACAGACTTACAGGCGGACATGGATGAATCGACTCTGCTGGTGATGCTAATTTAGAATATTCAACTTTTATGGGGTCGCAGGTTTAACAAGATGGGAAGCTTACTTTGACACGGCGAAGTTTGTACTCTACTTTATAAGGCGGAACGAGCCGGATCGGTCAACTATTTTATATGGCTTCCATAGGAACGATCCGTAAATTTGTAGAAAAAAAGTATTATTTTACTGTTTTTTTTATCATCGATTATAAGCTATGCAAATTATTTTAGAATTTCGGTTACAATTAAACAAAAATCGGTCTCTTATATCATTAAGCTGCCAAAGGGCAACCAGGAAAATAACAGAAAAATTTTAACCTTGACAGTTTTTAACATATTTTATTCTACTTTGGCATATGAGCAATCGGTATTATTTCAGAATTTTGCTTTTAATTTCAAAAAAATCGGACAATTATATTGTATTGATGCTATACACAGAAAAAATTCTCGTGGGTTGAATCTACAATTTAATTGGGTTGAACTACAGTAAATCTGCAGTCCATGTATTTTGTTGTTGGATTTCTGACTGCAGAAAACTGTCGTGACCGCCAAATACAGTCACCCTTACCTACAAAATTATGTGTGTATTTTGTTGTTGGCTACTGCGGACTGTGAGTGACTGTCAGCTGCAGTCAGTTTACTGTAGGTTTTACGTATAAAATTTTATGTCTTCCTCGTTCTGGTTTGGTCTCGAGTATATGTTTTTGCATTCCCAACGTAAGTAACATACATATTCTTAGCCAGAGCAAAAAATATAAACATTTTATTAAATATTTTAGTACAATCCAGAACATTCTCTGCGCACTAAAATACATTTTCGGTATAATTGTGGTAGATTTTTGTTCATTTTTGGTATTTTTTTAAGAGTTTCTTGATAAGACGATTGTGGGCCCACTTATGTATATCAGTGCGGTGAATAAAGTTGGGAAAGTAAAAATAAGCTCCGACGAAGTGTCGGATTTGAAAGAACTCGATCGAGTGGGCTTTTGAGCACTTGTTGCCAACTTTTCTTGGTAAGTACCCAAATATTTAATATATAAACGAAAAAAAAATAAGCCCTTAATATACGCAGTTATGTATATGCATGCATACATATGAACAGCGTGACCATCATCATCTTGGTCCTGGGATGCCTAATCTTCTTGGTCGCCTTCATGGGCTGCTGCGGAGCGATTCGGGAGAACTCCTGCTGTCTCACCACGGTGCGTTAAAGTATCTAATTGTTTTCTAGAATCAATTTTATATATTTTCCTGCTCTTATCAGTACTCCGTTGTGATGCTGGTATTGCTGATTGGTCAGCTGGCTCTGATCATATATGTGTGGATCGACCATGTGCACATTCAGACATCCCAGTTGCCTGACTGCCATTATTAATTTTAACTTTCAAGTTTAACATATTTTATAAAAAAAAACAACAAAAACGACTAATTTTAAAATCGAAAATAATTTTTGATTTTAAATTAATAAACTGTAATTACAGTATTCAACAGTATCTGTACTGTATACTGTAATCGTGGGTTGAACTGCAGTTTCTACAGTATTTGCACTGTATATACTGTAATCGTGGGTTGATCTGCAGTTTCTACAGTAAAATAGTGTATATAACTATTTTCTTTGGTTGTCACTTTTTAACCTAAAAATCGTGGTTCGATTTACTGTAGAGCAGTCATACAACGTAATGCGTTACGTAGTTATACTGCAGCTCACAGTTCATTCAACCCAAATTTTGGTTTGTCACCTTTTGAACCACAAAATGGTTGGATTTACTGTAGGAATTTTTTCTGTGTAGGAACGATCGGTAAATGTAGGGAAGAGTAGTGTAAAAAATATCAAAATATTGTAATACTCAAAAAATAATATGAATATGAAAATAAAACATATATTAGATAAAGATAAATTATTGCATAAATGGGTTTATTATTGCAATCAGCAAGGGTATACAAACTTCGGTATGCCGAAGTTAGCTTCCCTTCCAGTTTTCTTTTAATTTTTTCTTCTCTGTGCAGACAGCTAAAAGACCAGTCTACGAAATCCAGCTACGTGACTGGCCCGAATGCGTACGCTTTAGGGCAGAGATATGGATTAAAATAACTGCCCAATTCCCTCCACACTGTAAATCGCAGCTCTACTCTATCGGATCGGGAACACCACACCGAACCGAGCCCCACATGGCGGGATAAAACGCTCGCTTGGACCGCTGAAATGCCCTGGAGTGCAGGGGCTTTCAACTGCAGTCGGCAGTCCATTAAGTATTCCAAGTCTACATTGACTTTCAGCAGCCAGAAAATGACTGCCAGTTCCTGGGGCACCCGTCAATCGGATGGGAATTAAGAATGGGCAGATCTTGTTCGGCCGGACACTGGCTGCCACTTAGCTAGTTCGGATTGTTAGCTTTTCAATGTAAATGGAAGAAAAATAAGAGTGTTCGTGGTGATAACCACAGAGAAATTTTGAGAAAAAAAACTATCGAATTACAATTGACAGAAGTCTAATCTCTCGTATTAATTACAGCAATTGAATAATATTATATATGTATAATTTTTTGTTCCTTAAAACAAATTGGAAATTAAAATAAAATGTCTAAAAATTTGTTAGCTTCAGCCGAGATGTTGGATATATAGGATATAGATTCTGTAATCTGTTGTAGACAGGCATTGATAAATCGATTTGTCTAACACTGATCAATATCTACTTGTATATACTTTTTGGTTTGACACCAGGGCACAATACCTTTCCAATCTCAGATTCCGGGTATGCTCTAATAAGTATGTCGCTTGGCTAATTTTTAACAGATCCTAAAAGGATTTACTCAAAACGTACCTTAAATTTCTGTTCTGTTCATGAATAATAAAATGTACAGGAATAGACTAAAGGGCAGTTGGTTTTTTACGCTCCCGAGGCAGATTATGCCACATGAACAACCTTGTGCATAAGCGCCATCGAAAGTTTAATCTTGAAACTTGGGATTGAAAACTAGTTGAGCACTGCAGAAGGCTCCTACGGCATTACAAGCCATTTGCGTTGGGGCTTTCAATGCGGAGCAACGGGGAAATTAGCTATCTACACATATGGGCTGGATTCTCCGCCCCCTTCGAGGGTGTGTGCGATGTGCGAGGGATGTGCAGTGTTTACCCAGTTCAATGCCGATTCTGTGTGCATTGCCGTGGCTTGGTCGCACTTTGGGCCTCCGATGCTAGGCGAAGTATCCGGCACATGTCCCTGCATTGTTTGTCTAGGCCACCCCGTCACTATTTCGACGCCTCCACCCCTTGTTCCCCCTCTTCCTCTCGGGTGCGTGTAATGTTGTGAGCACAAAAAGTGCAATGTGAAACGAAATGCAAATTTTAGGCCAACTGAAAATGATATTAGGCTACGGCTACGGAGCAGTCCTTACCCAAGGCCGGTGCCTGGCCCAACCAGCCGCTGGCCCATCCGGGAGTGGCGGCTGCCGTCTGCTGGCCGCCACCCAAGTTCTGTCGCTGCCGGGCCAGGAGGCGCACAGTGAGGCAGTACGTCAGCAGCATCACGCCCAGCGGAATATAGAAGCACACAATGGAGCCGACCAGCTTGTACACCGGATCCGGTATCTGGCAGGTACCATTCACCAGCACCGAGGCGTGATTCTGGAATCGAATTCAAAGCAGATATCAGAGGAGTCCTGTTGACAAGCACATACTGGGCAAGAACATGCAATTAAGCTAATTAAACGTCACAATCTCTGCTAATTAGGCAGGTGCCTTGGAAGTTCCCTATGGTGGTCCCAGATATATGTACTACATTCATTTGTGTCTTTAAAACTATTACTCACCTTCGAGTACATCAAGCTCAAGGGCAGGCTCATGGCGATGCTCAGGAGCCAGACGAATACGATTTTAAGGGTCACTCTCCGCCTGGTCTTGTTCCGGCCGAATCTCATTGGGTAGCGCAGCGATAAATAACGGTCCACAGAGATTGTGCACAGGTGCATGATGCTGGCCGTGCAGAAGAGAACGTCCAGACAGATCCAGGTCAGGCAGTGTTCCGAGCCCAGCGGAAAGTATCCTGCGGAAGAGGCAATGGGGCGCGGCGAGGGTCAATCCAGGGCTTTGTTCTGTTTTGAGCCAGTAAATATTCCCCGCCCGACTTATAACTGTATTAAGTGTCTGCAATATTTTCCACCTATGTGTACACACGATTTACGATTGCCTGGCAACAATGCAACTGTCGCAGTGCCATTTTTGTTTAATACTGCTTTGCCCCCTTGCCCCGGGAACCGTTCCCCCTTCAATCGTAAGCCGGCAAATGATATTGCCCGGCCCTCCCGAGGGGCCCTATGCAACATACGACATACGAGTGTTTCGGGCCAAGCCTGGCCCATACATATGCGAGAAGCTCTAGTCCCGGCGCTGTGGCCATCGTTTCGCACAGCTGTTGGGCGTCATAACTCAGTGCGGAGGTCCTCCTACGTTTTGCCATAAACTTACAATTGTATGTGCACAGCGAAAAAAGCAGTGTAGCCTTAGATAGCCTCCGAAAACAAGGAGTAACGGTACCACAAAGCAGCAGCTTTACCAGACGACCCGATCTAGCCTGAATCGTAAAGCATTGAGACACTGTACGCTTGTTCGTACAATTTAATAATGAATGGAAGGGGAGGACATATATAACAATCTCTTTTGTGATTAATTTTTGTTTTCTGTGTGTTTTTGGGCTTGTTTGTTCGGCGGTGGAGGAGGTTGAGCCCCGGAATATTGAGTGAGTGATACTTGTGTTTGCCGCGTGTTGTGGCGTGTGCCCTGAGATTCCGGCGCGGGATTTGTGTCCGAAATCTGGTCGAACATGAATCCGCATGGCCGCTGGGAACAAGGAATCCCTTAAAGAATAGGTAGATGAGCTAAGTTAATTTCAAATACAGATCGATAAAAGCATAGAGGACTGAGATGGATTTCATCAAATATTAAAGGCTGGCCACAGACAAAGCGTTAGCTGATCTTCTATGAGCTCTATAAATATTCTTTACCATTTTTAAAATTTTAGCTTAGTTTTTGAAATAAACATAAACTCAAAAATGTATACAACTTATAAAACCATAAAAAGCTTGGACAAATCGACTTTATAACGTGCCCATTTAAGCCCATTTCCCAGTATCCCAGGCCATATCTGTTGCATACTGTGCCTCCATTTGCCCCTTATTTTACCAGTGACCGACCATAAGGTCTTGTTTACGGCCGGGCAATATTTTCCCATCCCCATTGGGTGCCCATCAAGCGCTCAAACTGCAATAATGCCCGGGTCCAGAGTTGAGTCGAGCCGAAACGAGAACGAAAACGTTACAAATGACACGGTCATTGGGTTTGGCTGAAAACAGGCCCGTCCCAGACCATTTAGGGCGTAAGCAAAGTGTCAATAAGATCAATTTGGGCAGCAGACGGTAGTCAAGCTCGAACCTTTAAAATGGCGAAATTTGTTTAAGCCGAGAGCCGAGCCGAACTGAAACTTGAAGGCGGCAAGTTAAATTGAATAAAAGCACTGCTGCTGGTCATCCGCAAGGGCGTGGGGAATGAGAAAACCTTGCTTTTTTCCACGAAAGCGGCAAACGGATTCAGAGATTGGGGTCTGTCTGCCCCATCCATTGCCATATTGCTTGGCAGGACCCCAGGTCCCTTAGTTTTCTTTGAGGCGCAGGACAAAGCTTTTATTTGTGTTTTTGTCTTGTTTTTTCTGTTGGTTCTTTCGGCTGCCTTTCTTACGGAAACATTTCAACTTACAAATGCGAAACAAATTTCAAACAAAAGCGCAAAACTTTGCCGCTTTCCTGTTCCACCGCCGAAGTCAGGGTAAATAAATTTTTAGCAGATTTCCTTTGTGTGGATTTCGTTTTGCATGCCGGGGGCCAAAGTGGGGGGCGAGGGCTCGTCATAAAACTAAACTGAAACACAAATAGCCGGGGAAGCTGATGACGAGCAAAGTTGGCATGAAAATGACTTGGTAAATGAGTTGAAACTTATTTAATTTGTTGTAACTTTAAGTGGGTATAAAGCGGACAGTGCGCGAAATAGAAATGGTCGATGGACGATGGACGATGGACGACGGACTCTTCTGTCGGGCTAATGATCCGGTTGTTTGCCAAATCGAGTGAATGGCACAACAGTGCCTACCAAATGGCAGATGTATGTATAGACACAGATACATTGTGGCCGTGACAACATAAGCCTTTGTGTGCGAGAGCAGCCATAACAAATATTTGAGAATTTTCCGCGTTGCTGAACTGAGGCAAACAATTCCCGTTGAGCGGACCAAATCCGGATGGAAAATGCGGAAAAATCGGGTGAAAACATGATTTATGAATGGGCCACTGCATGTGTGTGTTACCCAAATATATGTGTTTATGGCACAGTAACAAATTCTTCGTTTCAAAATGTTTAATTCCTTGTATTTATTTATGAAAGAATGCCTATTTAGATAAACGATTAACTTATTGTAAGATTAAATAAACTATCAACGAATTAAAGTATTTAGGAAGTTTATTTTATTTATTTGAATTCGAATTCAGAAGCCGAACTATTTACAAGGACCTAGTCGCTATCAATTCCAATATCATTCATTCTATACAAAGGACTGAGTTTCTTTTCCCGTTTGGGTCAGTGCATAAGCATATATGTACATATGTACATATGTACATTTGTGCACAGATACGTGGAAGATCCTTTATTGGACATTTCTGCTTTGGTTTCTGCAGCGGCATTGGTTTCAATTTTAGTTTCAGCTTCCTCTACCGACCACAAGCATGAAATTTGGGGCACAGCATCCCTTCATCAATTAGATACAGCGCTCCTCAAAGCTGTTTGCCCAGCAACCGAAGTTAATAGGATGGGAATGACTGGCAAAAAGGGCTTGGGTTACTTTTTTTCGCTTAAGCAAATGCACTAAGTGGATTTGTGGACTGGAAAACGGGGAAAATGGAAAAGGAGAAGGCATTTAAACAGGGAGTTATGACGCCAGAGGAAAATTCTCCTTATAGATCGAACTAGCTTACCCCGCCAAGTTCTATAATTGGGTGCTTTACTTTATAATCACTTGCAATCTTGCAATCGTTCAATATATATTCATTTCATTCACTCTTTCCTTAGACTTTTGTTCACAATACACAGCTCAAGCAGAAACTTGTCTCCTCATTTATGAACAATTCGAAATAGCTCAGGCAAGGAGCGCATTTGGGCAAACACACGTGCCACAACTGGAGCAGCACAAATAACAACAAAGAACACAACATAAATGATTTGTGTCAATAAAAAAGGGCGAGCGATAATAAAATGCAAATATACATTCATATATAGGAGAGCTCGAAAATTGCTGTGATTATAAAATAAGCCAACGCAACTCGTTGCCGTTTATGGTTGCTGTTTTTGCTACTGTCACGCGCACTTGACGCGCAGCAACCAGCAACAATAACAATTTCAATAACAAATCACAGAAATATGAGCGCAACAAATTGATGTCGGCTAAAGGAGTCGGGGCCAAGCCGTGAATTTCATTTCTTTTCTTCCCTTTTATTTTCTTATTTTATTCCGTCTTTGGCAAATCACATCGTCTTACACTTACAATAGCGATAACCAGGCCAGTTTCTAGCAGTGACGAGAAAGGACATTGTTGTACAAACTGACTTACAGTATTACAGGGGGGAATATTGTGACCTTCTTCAAAAGTGATCAATTACTTGACAACTTGTTGGTTATTTTAATGCAAATCAATGTAACAGAACTGTCATTATATATGATAATGATAAATATTAATGTATGATAATGTTAGTAAACACTACAGAATAGTGCCAATTATTAAATAGTAAATGTGTTTCGTGATAATAATTTTTGGATGGTTATGTTTTTATACACGGAGGCATATTTGAAAGTTTAAAATATGTAAATTTTTACCTATAGTCCCCAGGCGAGTCGATTTAGCCATGTCCGTCTGGCGGTCCAAGACTATAAGTATGACCACATTCTTATCTTCGATACCCAATTCAAGCCCGTTTTAAAAATGGGCATTGCATAGAAGCAGATAACAAAGTTTCTCTATATTACTTTGGCGCACTGACCTCAGATGAGTAATAAAATCTCAACCCGCTATTGTTTGCGGTAACCGTTCGGTTACAGAGCCCTAAAATGATAAGCTTAAGGATCATGGTGCAGCTTTGGGTACCGAGTATCTTACAGTCAGTAACAAATGTCTTTCTTTCTTATTTGTAGACATAAATAATCTTGCTACTTGACAATTTATTGACGAGAAGCTCTGGCTTTACTCTTTTAGGAAGACTAAAACCATAATTTTGAAATCATAAAATATCGCAGTAGAAGAACAAATATAAACTGCCTTTTATGTTAAAAGCTAATTGAAAAGGATTGATTTAGATCTTCTAATATCTGAGAGAAAATCAAAATTAACAGGCTGAGGTGCGGACATAACTAGATGCACTCGACGGTTGATGTGTGTTGCAAACTTCTGACTAAAATAAACAATACTCTGCTTATGTAAGCAGTCAAGAAATGTATATAACAGAAAGTCCCTGAAGCGGAGTTGTCCTTATCCTTGTTAAAAAGCAACGCATACCGCGCACTGAGGCTAAACTGTCAGATAAAAAAGGCCGGCTTACAGGCGCCTGCCAATTAAATTGTCCTCGACTTGAGATGTCGAGTAATCAATCACTGCGATGTGACTGTGCGGCTTGTTCACAGGACCTTCTTAAATTCGCTCTTTAATTGGCCGATTTCCCGACACCTTTGCGCCTCTCTCCGCCTCTTTTATGGCTCATCACTTCACTTCATAACGTGAGTGTGTATGTGGGCGCTTGGAAGCTGTGATTGGGGGG
>VNJR01000793.1:0-28645 GCA_008042585.1 Drosophila punjabiensis
TATACCACCAAATGCACAAAATATGTTTGTATGTGTGTTTGCCGTTAACCAAATCCGAACAATGCACAAATGTTGAATTTTGTTTGCCAAATAAATTGTCCAAACTATTTAAGTGGATCCCGTACGCGTTAAAAATGCCCACAAACACCGCCAAAAAATGTCAACAAATATATTACAATTTTCTCCAGGCTGAATCTTTCCATAAAAACCGAATTAATGTCCAGGCAAATACATATGAATTTACAACTGTGAGCAGGGCTTAAATTCACTGCCGAGTTTTGTAGGAACTTTTGACTATATATAGTTTGAAAGATGAATATGGCGCCAAAAATTAACCGATGTGCTGTTTATGTACAACATAGAAGCCACTGACGCCGTATATATTTAGCAGGCAAATAACTGCTCTGCAACTGCACAAAAGGGAATCGAAATTGGCGGCGAAACGCCGGTATGTATGAACATATGTAGATGTAACTGTACTTTTGCAGTTGTACCGTATGTATATACCGCATATAAATTTCCAAATTTTCAAAGAATTTTAACACCATAAGTTTTGTCAAAGGCAGTTGTTTTTTTTTATTTTTGTTTATTTGGGGTTTAATAATTTTTTCCAATATAAATAGGTGCCAAGAATTATTACCATGTAGAATGCACACATCGTTATTTGACGATTTTAAGCAAAGCAACGTTTAAAAGTCAAAACAAGGTTTCGTCAAAATAATTATGCCGACTAGTGTATGAGCATTGACACGAGAATGAATCGACGTGTGAACTTTGTNGATGAATATGGCGCCAAAAATTAACCGATGTGCTGTTTATGTACAACATAGAAGCCACTGACGCCGTATATATTTAGCAGGCAAATAACTGCTCTGCAACTGCACAAAAGGGAATCGAAATTGGCGGCGAAACGCCGATATGTATGAACATATGTAGATGTAACTGTACTTTTGCAGTTGTACCGTATGTATATACCGCATATAAATTTCCAAATTTTCAAAGAATTTTAACACCATAAGTTTTGTCAAAGGCAGTTGTTTTTTTTTATTTTTGTTTATTTGGGGTTTAATAATTTTTTCCAATATAAATAGGTGCCAAGAATTATTACCATGTAGAATGCACACATACACACATAAAGTGGAGTGCTCACAAATTTTAATTTTTTGCACTGAAAACCTGGTTGTTAGGCATGATTTTTCAAGAACTTTTCTTTCCGAGTCCAACTGCTTTCGCCAACAATTAAAAAACTAAGCAAGTGCCGAGACGATGAGAGGTGCACTGTTTTTTGTTAGTTTTTTCCAACGCGAAAATTAATGAAAAGCTAGCCGTTCCTGTTCGGGCGTCATGAAAATACGGGAAAATTTTCCCGGAAAATTTACTTTTTAAAAATTTTAAGTAAAAAAAGACTGACGACTAGCGGCTGTGGAATTTATTGTTGCCAGCAGCTTCAAGTATCGATCGGCAAATATTCTCCCCGAGCAGCATACAGCTCCGCATAGCCACGAACAGAAAAGCTTATCAGTTGCACTCAAGCTTGAGCATAGCCGAGTTGTTTGTGATTTAACTGATAAGCTTTTGTACAAATTGGTTTGGCTGCCTATTTTAATTAAATCATTCATATTTTCTTAAGCTAACAATAAAACTTAATCTACTGCTCCAACAGTAAGAATTTATTTTAGCCTACCTGTTGACGATAACTACTTTAAGTTTAAAGATTTTTTAGAGTTAGATGCTATCGGAATCGCTGTAATTAATGTTTTTATTTAGGTATTTTTCTTTTGGCTGATTATATTATGTGGGTTTGAAATTCGTTGCAAGGCTTTTGTTCTTATCTCTGGAGAAAATTCGAAGTTTCAATTCGTTGTTTTTTTTTTTTTCGCTGACAAGGACGCAAGGTCGTGAGATCGAAGTGCAGGGTGTATCAAGATTCATATATATGTCATCCGTGACGTTGCTGAGTTTACGAGTTGTGCTGATGCCGCGGTGTCTGTTATGAGGCCGTGGTATGAAATGGTGATGATGATGGGTTGTTTTATTTAAGTACGTGTTTTTGGGTGTAGATGTAGTATTTTTGTTTGTTGTTGTTGTATTTGTGATTTTATTTTTGAATATAGATGCGAAGCTGTTGACTGTGGCGTTTGTACTAAATGCGATTCTGTTATCGACTTTTTCTCTGATTATGATGGCTACAAATTCTAGTTGTTTTTTAAATGTTGGGCAAATCCGGTCCAATGGGCTATGTTTGGCGTCAGTTTCAAGGAGGTGTCTGCAAATTATACATGATTTTTCGTTCTGCCAGGTCTCGTTTTCCTCGGTGGCATTGGGAAGTATGGGCGAACACGAACCCGTTCATATAAAATGTTTAGGGATTCTGGGAGATTAAGTGAGGCCAAGCTAATTACTATGAGTCCGGCTTCTTTCATAAGTGTGTCTTGTCGTTTTTGGATTTTACGTACTTCGGTAATGTTTTGAGACTTTAGTTTTCCAAGAATTTCAGAGTAGTCTTTGTTACATAATTCGTTGCAGTATATAACGCCTTAAGAAAAGTGTCTTATGTTCTCTAGCTTTTAATTCAACGTCTGTCATGTTATTTAGGCAATCGTCATTTATCAATTTTTGTAATTGTAAATAGTTACTGTCAATAAGCTGTCAAAAACGTTTTATAATTAGTCATTAGTTATGCAGTCGCAAGACTACATACTATGCACTATGGTCCTAAAGACGATTTTTTTGGCATAACCTCTAAAAATTAAGTTACAGACTTCAAACTTTGCACATATTGTATTTTAAGGAAGATTAATATGTAAACAAATTTTGAAGCCTGTGCGACCACGCCCCCTCTTGCCTCCCATACAAACAGTTTCTTAGTATTAGTACAAATGTGACTTTGAATTCAAATTACTTACATCTCTTTTGGGAAGGACACAATGATATAATAATTTATTTTATTCGATTTTGTCCTTAAACTTTATCGTCTTCTTCTTCTAATACTAAAGAGCATTGATCGTTTAGGTCCTCATAAGAATCGGAATCAGGATTCAATTCTTTTTCAAATATATTTTGGCTTTCAGTAGACGGCAACTCCAGAAGACTTAATACTTCTTTGGGAAGAGGTTTTTTTTATTTTTTCTTTCTCTTTCTTTAAAAAAAAAACACTTGAAAGTAAGGGATCCGATGAATCGATCGCCCTGTGGAAAAGGTTAGTCATAGTATTGATTCGACTAATTTTCTTGCGTGTGAAAGCTTGTCTTTTTTGTAAATTTTATTACGTTCTTCTGATGCATTTTCGCCCAAGCAACCAAGTGGAACCAAAGTTGAGTTATTTATTTGAAACCCATGGACTAATACTTTGTGAACAGTCGGTGACATTGGTTACCACGGGTATGTACTCATATATAAGTTAAACGTTTTCTCACAAAAAGTACGAAATTTTTCAGAGCTTATGTAATGGTTACAGGAAATTGCTATTAATATAATGTAAAAATTATCTAAAATTTGTTCGTCAAAGCAGGTTATAGATGAAAGTTCTTTCCTTTTTGCAAAAGCTCTTCTTGCTGTATTGCCATCATTGCTGTTGTCGCTGCCGTTCTGTTTTGGCATGCTTATTCGAAGACCCATTTTATTCCAAATCTTTTCCTGCATATATTTTTTGCGTGCACCCATTTTAAGTTTGTCATCACCATTTACATGCCATTTTTGTATTTCTATTCTATATGATATGTTTAGGACAAATTCTAAAAACCGGATCCACGCATGTAGTGGACTAACTCCGAATTGTAAAGCTTCTGGCTTATGGGTAAAGACTTTTGAATTAAAATCTTTGGTGTCCATTACTTTAGTTGGGGTGACACCACAGATGGGACAACATTGAGTTGATTTAGTACCAGTTAGTACGTTTAATACTTTTCCGTCTATAAGCGTCATATGCATTTCAAACGTTACTGCTATGTCTACAGTGTCATCTATTTTGTAATAAAACGTTTTCAAATTATCTATTTGATAGTCTAACTGATTTTTTTCCATAATAATTTGATCAGTAGTTTCTTTAACAAATTGAATCTTTAGAGGCCTGCAAAATCGAATGGACTGCGGTGTTCGGTTAACCCATATGTTTCGCTGAAATGAGTCAATCATTTTTATGGGGATAACAGAAGTTACAAACAATGATTGATCTGATTTCTGTACGTCTGGAGTGTTTATTTCAAATTTCTGTTTGTATGCACTCTGGCCAGTTGACCCATCAAAACCATAACTGCAAATTAATTTTAGTTTGGAACTCTCCGGAAATTGTTTAAAAACATCGGATTGCATTTTAATGAATCGCTGTGCAGTGTGATTTAAGAGGTTTTGTAGAGAAACTTGAGCAGTAGTTTCTGTAACATCAATTCCGACATTGAATTTTAGCTTCTATAACTTGGTTGTAACTCGGATAAATGTTACTGTTATGGCTTTTATTCATAGCTCTAGTGTTGACATACTGCTGTTTAGTTAATGAATTTTCCAGGATGTAGGCTAAAGCTTCATCTGGTGTAAGTGAAGTCGGTTTTAGCATTTCAGATTGTTTCCTCAATTCCGTTGTGCTTTCAGGTGTCGTAAACGTTTCATTTAGGACCAACGCCACATTCGTTTTTTTTTCTTTCTTAGCTGAAACTGCTGCAGCATGAACAAGAAGATTTGTGTTGTTTTCTTTTTCATTAGCAAGCTCAGAAGCCAATTTTCTTTTCAATCTTGGCCCTGCATTTGTATAAGACAAGGTTGGGCCTCCATGTCGTTGTGGTGTCTTACAGATATTTAATGTAAATGATATTTCAGACGATAAAAATGCATCATGCCTTGACTTAAAACGTTCTACCATATAATTACATTTTTTAAGATATTTTTTAATAAAGGACTCAAAATTACTTATTTTTTTATTTATTTCTACTTTTTTATCATCATCCACGTGATAAACGCCAATTTTTTCATAAATCCATTCTGACACACATGCTATTTCACGATTGTTTTTGTACCATATATCAAAGAGATCGCCATGGCGAAACTCGAACGTCGCTAAATATTGTAGAATTGTGAGAAAAGGGGGACGAACGGGAAAAGGTATTAATGAGCTATGAACAACGACATTTCAATGTACAAACTGGCGTACTTAGTTGTCCTCAGCAGGCCTCAGGCGATTAGTTTTATTCCACGAAACACAGGAGACACGTGTTAATTTTCTACAAGAAATACACATAAATTGGACAATAAACACAGCACGAAGACTAAGACTACATGTAAAAGTACTATATACAGTGAATTCTATACCTTGATCTTTAATTTCCTTAATAAACTTTATTTTCTTCGGACACACACTTTTTATATTCATGCACAGAAGAAAACAAAATAATTGGCGCCAATTTCTTAAGACTAAGCAGCTGATCGGTTGTGTACTTTTGGAAGCTCATAAAAAGCTTCATTGAAGTTTTTAAAGCTTTCTATATTTCTTTTTTTAATGCATGATGTATTAACTTTAAGAATTTAAAATCAAATATAAAAAAAAAATAACAAAAATTTGAATTTATGCCAAAAAATCGGCTCCATGGACCATGTATAAAACTCGCTTTTCAAAAATTGATGCAAACACTAAAAATAAATTAAATAAGTTAATTTGTATCTATTTATTTCAGAGAAACACAGTTACTGAAGATATTTGAAGGTGTTATTACAACCCTTGAAGGAAAACTTGATCGTATTGATAGTCTCGATAAATCTGTTAATATAATAATACAACACATTGAAGTATTGCAAAATCGAATGATCAATAATATGGTGAAAACTGATTTAATCCTATCTCAGCTGCAAAATATAGAGTCTGGCATTGCTAATGGTTTACCTGACCTGAAAATACCTCACATGGATGTCAGTTCAAAATCTAAACAAAATTCTTCAAACTTACTTGAAGAACAACTAAGAAAGTTGGATCTTAAAGTATCTGGCATTGATAGTAAGCTAGAGGGTCTTAAGGTCCAAATAGATAGTAACTTCTTACAAGTTGAAGAGTTATATGGCGAAGCTAGTGAAAAAAAGCCAGTCACTATAAACGTAAATGAAATTTCTAAAGCCTTAAACACTGAAGCTATGACACTTATGTCAACCGAATTAAGTGAACTTAAATATACAACAGAACATATAGATAAAAAGTTACAGTTTCACATTAATATTGTGTCAGAAAGTATTGGAAGAATAATGCGTATGATACACGATATTCATTTTGCCGTAGTTGACAATCACGAGCAATTTAGCACACTTAACATAACAACAACGTCGCAGCCTCCGGTTAAATCAAGCAAACTTGATGCTCTTGTCAAGCAAATAAGACCAATGGCATTAGTGTCAGAAAAAATGGACGAAGTTTGGGATGTCGTGGTCGGCACAAAATCGACTGTGGAGCACCTTCTTCCTAAGTCCGACGCGCTTCTTACACAAACTCAACGCCAAGAACGCGCAATAGATGAAATTCATCAAGATCTTAAAACAACAACCAATCTGATCATTAACAATTTAGATATGGTTGAAAAGCGTTTGAAAAAGAAGGAAAATGATGAACAAATAATAGATGAGTTGTCTGAGCCCCAAGTCTCAGATCACTTTGATGAATATGAATCAAATAAGTAAATAAAGCTAAATATTATTCATTATTAGTTTATCTAACCAATTCATTTTTTAAGCCACTCTGTCATCGATAAAACCTTAAAAGAGACGACCTTAAATGCATCTGGGTCATATTCATATGTTCAACCGTCCACAGTGAACAATTTTTCACCAACACTTTTTACTTCTACTTCTGAAGATGACATAATGGGTCCATTACGTTCAACATCTTATAATACCAATACATCGAACACTCAAAGAGCTTTAATGAATGGATCATATACTGCTGGGGGCTATCAAACAACAGCGAAATCCGTAATTCGAAAAGATGGAATTATTTTTCCAAGTATAAAAAATAAGCCATCTATTATTAATAATTCGATTAGCAGTGACATTATTGCTTTAAAGGATATCAAAGTAAGTTGAAATTAAATATATGAAAACCAAAACAAAAATAATATTTGTTTCTTTTAATATATTTATGGTGTTTGAAACAAATTATTTATATACATGTACACTTTTAAAGGGTTTTAAATTTATTTACAAAAGATTTTATCCACGCCAAAAGGCGTGAGGCAGTGTGACCCCGCTTGCACCCTCAAAATGTCCCGTTCGTCCTTTCTCTCTCCCTCTCTTTCCGAACGTCCATAGAGCTTCCAATCCGCTCTCTCAAGCTAGGCTTGAGTTCTTTTGTGATTAGTACCAAATGGCTTTTTGTTCAATAAAGACATATTCGACGCATATAACCCCGAAATAAGTTATACGTATTTCTATTTATCGAATACTTTAATCTTAATCACAAGATAAGTTAAAATTACATTATTACTGTATGATTATTGTCTAACTCCAAGTCCGATTTATCCGAAACTACGGCAGCATATAATAAATATAAATCCGCAAAATTTTATTTAATATATGTATACATATATTTAAACCTATACAACTAAAATATATATTACGAGACTACATAACTACAAAATATACAGTCCACAGTTTTAAGAACTAAAATATTTTTCCCAAAACCACGAATATAGTCAACAGATTATTGACCCGCTGTTGCTCTTTTCTGAGCTGAGCCACATCGAAGTATACGCATATATAAATTTATATATTTCCAATACAATATTTTTGGAAATGTTATCGCCTCTTGGTATATCCGCTATTATGCATTGGCAAACGGCAAGTGCACAAACATATTCACACATACGAATTGTCACTAAAAAAAACAGCGGTCAACTGAATAAATCCATCCACATGAATTAATTTTTAAATTACACAGGTCGACAAAAAAAACCTGGAGAATATACGCGACAGATTTTGCAGGATCTTGGCCCTGGTAATTCGAAAACAAATTGTAACGGCTCGGATATACGTTGGGAACTTAGATGTTTTATTATAACAGTAACGACGAATTTTTCAACCTGAAGTCTAAACTCTCAAATTTTTTTTATAATTTCTTAAGGTATAATATATTGAACAAAAAAAAAATTATATCTACATTTTTCTAATACAAAGGCGCAACTGGCTGAAAGCTGTTTTCAAGTTCGTCAGTGAAGACCTGAGAAGTTTTGTATAAAAAGCAACACCGTTCTCCGTTTTCTCAATGATGGATACTGCATCTATACTGAATTACAGATGGTCTTTTTCGATGCCTTCTTTAAGGAAAGCTTTGGATGAGAGCGTTTAGCTAAGTTTGTAGACGGATTACATGTACGCAAAAAAAGAACACCCATTTTTAAAAACGCCATCACATTGTATAAACGTATTTTTAGCGCCCTTTACACTTCTCATTGCAGGGCCGCACAGCTGGAAGGCTTTTTGGGGAGTTCTCCCCGATTTTACACGAGTTCTGCCGGGATTTTGCCCCTGGAAAAAGAACGACTACTGGACAAACTAATGACTACGATTCACATTAGAGCCTCTAGAACAAAAGCCGTTGCAAAAATCAAAAAATTCGATGTCGTAAAAACGATTTAAGCCACACTTAATCGACAGGATTCCAAGGATTAAGAATCTACAATAAAATCAATTTTAGGATTTTTTGTAGAAGATATGAGCATTCGAAGTTGAAAAATATTTCCAGTTTTGCATCACTGGAGAAAAAATTGAAAATTGGTCGACTTTCAGGTAGCATTACTTAAAATGTAGATTACCTATCGTCATGTTTTTTTCTTTAAATGATAGATACATTCAATACCTGTAAACTTAGCTGATAGAACAGCAGTTGGGTTTGGGCTTGCACAGGTAAATCGCTACCTTCCAGGTTTCCCTTTTTTCACCTTTTTCTGGCTAAAGTAGTCTATATCCTCTGAAGCCGATGGAACCCACCGAGTACACTATAACTACGACTTTAGACCAAAATCAACTTTCATCGGCAGCGTCACGCTGCGTCTGCCGAAGTGTAACGGCATAAACCAAAGCAACTCAGGGGTAAAATATACCAAAAAATCCGGTCTTACTTAAGCGCGAAAACGCTTATTAGGGTTAAAATTTTGAGTTTGTTCATTTTTTTTTATTTAATGAAAAATCTTTCCTTTACATTTGTTTTAAAATAATATTAATACAAAAAAGAGAAAGAAATTTTTTTAAGGTCAGCCAAAAATGATTTTTTATAAATTATATTTATATATATTATATTTTTTTTAAATTGTCTTCATAGAAATAAAAACTATTTTTCCACTTTGATAGCCTATAAAATGACGATGGCTGGGCGTGGCACATTATCCAATACATATGTAAATTTTACAACAATTATCTGCCAGTTGCCGTTTATATTATTTGAATATCTTATTTGGTTTAAGAGTTATGATTTTTGCAACGTAAAATGAGAAAAGGCACTACTGTGCGATGGTCATCCAGAAACCAAAAGCCACAATATGAGCAATACAGAGTATATAAAATAGACTAAGAAATTAATTTTTATCTATTTTATTTTCATTATTATGGTTGGTATATGTGGTTGTTGTTCTGCGCCGATTGCATTGCGTATATATTTTCTGACCAGTTAAAAATAGCGAGTTATGATTCGGCCGCAAGGCATATGTATGTATATTTTTGTATTCCGCAGATCAAGGAGCATTGCATTATGCATTGCCATATTTGTTGCAGATCAGGATAGAAAATTTCTCAGGTCTTCACTGACGAACTTGAAAACAGCTTTCAGCCAGATGCGCCTTGGTATTAGAAAAATGGAATTATACATTTTTTTTGTTCAATGTATACCTTAAAGAAATTGTAAAAAAAATGTGTCGGCCTAAGGTTGAAAAATTCGTCGTTACTGTTATAATATAACATCTAGGTTCCCAACGTATATCCGAGCCGTTACAATTTGTTTTTGAATTACCAGGGCTCCAACATAGCAGAATTTTCGGGCAAAAGTTAAAAAAAAAACATTATAGCTGGTGAACCAAAGGTGCCTTTAGTGACAATTTTTCCATATTGAAGAAAAAAGATTTCGTTTTAGCCTAAGTCCAGCTCTGGGGCACGTAAGGTTTTCGTGTTACAAGGCTTTGAAAAGAGCCAAAAAAGGCACTTTTCTTTACTTTGACCGCGATTTTCTCAAAATTGGTAGGTGATGGAAACTTTTAGTTTTCGAATCAGCAATGTACAGACCAAGATCTTTCAAAGTCTGTTTTCTCCGGGCAGAAAAAAGTCAGATTTTTGTCGACTTTGTTTTTTTTTTATAGAGTTTCAAAAATGCAAACTAATTCAGTTAGTACTTTAAGTTCACTTCCATATCCGCGTTTGTGTTACCGTATTTTTTTTCTTGCTTAGTGAATTTAATTTCGTTAAAGTCGAACCTATAATCTATAAATTAAAGTACTAGTATATATTGCGATGGGTTCCTAAATTCCAAATTCAGCTTTGACATTTTTAAATAATTTGGAGAAATTTATACACACTTATACAATCCAAGTTTCGAACATTATCTCCAATTGGCTCCATCCGTCTCAAATAAATTTAATTTGACCTCTGAGCGTCTGAGTCAATCTGAAACAAGCTCATTGACCAGATCGATACGATCTCCTCTAAAGCACAAAAATCTATTTTTTTTTGTAAAAGATATGAGCATTCAAATTGAGAATGTTTCGATTTTTGCATCATAAGAAAATAAAGAAAAATTTTTCAACTTTCAAGTAATATTACACAAAAAATAGGTTACCTATCGTCATGGTTTTTTCTTTAAACGATAGATACATTCATAAACTGTAAACTAAATGAGAAAAAAAGACAGTTTGCACAGGTAAATCGCTAACTGCCAGGTGCAATTTTTTCTTTTTTGTTTTGGCTTAAGTGGTCTATAACTTTTGGTTAAAGCCGGCGAGTACACTATGACTACGACTTTTGTAGATATTTTTTGATAATAATTTTGTTTATCTGTATTAGGCTGCATACATAGTACTGACTTAAGCTTAGAGTAGACCCGAGCTTTCGCCCGCTCTACTCCAGTAATAGAGCTAGAGCGGGAAATCCAAGAGTTTGGACAGCGTAGGGGCCCTTAGCTTAGCCAAAGTGCCGTGCGCCAGACCAAGAAGAAATGCGAGGTGGAAATCGGGTGTACCGAGGAGCGGAGAGCGGGGGAGCGATGCACAGTGGTTGCGCCCATAGGCAAAAAATAAAAAAATTCATAGCAACAAAAATGTACGAAAAGTAAACAAATCGCCTCAAAAATGTCCCAGCTTCTTCATGGCAAACCAGGTTTTTCTGGAAAATTTTTTGTTAAATGGAGTTTGAACTTGAAGGTATTCTCTTTAAGATGAGATATAAATTCATATGTTAATAACAGTTATTAATATTATTATATTAATGTGAAGAAACACATGTTTTTTCTCTATTTTTTTAACGTCTTTTACATGTTTAGCTAAAGTTTTAGTTGTGACCCCACAAAAATCCACAATTGATTTGTATGCCAATGTATTTATTGGACTTTTAAGTTAGCAAATGTGTAAAAAATTCCTGCTGAAATTAGCCTATGTGCCTAAAATCGTAAAGATACTAACACCGTCTTTCCCTTTTTAGAGTCAGTTTTTGCCATTAATTTACTAGTTGTGCTGTTGCTCTGTTTTTGTGTGTCATGCATGTGGAATCCGGTAGGGTTCGTGAAGTGGATAGGGTTACCAGAAGTGGCCACACCTATTAGTCTCTGACTCTCTACTTTAAACGTACTAATAAAGGAAGTAATTCAGGGTGCAAGAAAGGTCTGGCAACTCTTCGCAAGTCAGTCGCCGCCAGAAGCTCGTCTCGAACACACACGTTTAAGCACTACACAATCTTTGTTTAAAATAAGTTACAAGTATAAATTGAATGGAATAAACAATATCCTAATTTAAAGTCGGTGTTTCAACTTTTTGAAAAAGAGAACACTGCATTTTTGGGGCTCTACCGGAGATATTTGCCTACCATTCAACAGCTTGGGCCTTAAGTTGTAGATTTCACACGAGAGCAATATAACACAAAAACTGCAGTGCAGAGAACAATTGAAAATAGAAAACTGGTAAACAGTTTTGTGAAAGACAAGTCAAATTGGTCTAAGAGCGAAAGAGACAGCAAGAGACGCGAAAGATTTTCATCACGAGGACCACGAATTTCATGAGGAGGTTGAAAAGAGCAAGAGCAGCAGCGGAGCAGGCTGGAGACAGACGAGATCGGACAAGACATTGGAGCTTGTGGCGTTGGACAGACATCGACGGCCAGGTGATTCCAATTGAGGAAAATCTGGAAGAGGCAGTGGTATAGTTGCAAAGTAGCAGCGTGGCGGCTGGAAAGTTCAAGAATCAGCGGATTGGCTGGAGAAAAGCGGGAACAGACAAGGCATTGGAGCTGGTGGCATTAGCGGAGCATGCGGGCAAGAACGTGTTGGCCAGGATTGGAACACGGACTTGGAGGCAGACGTCGACGGCCAGGTAACTCCTATTAAGTTGAACCTCGGAACAGCAGCGGGGCAGGCTGGATAAAGCAGAGAAGCAGCGGATACGGCTGGAGAAAAGCAGAAGGCAGAGCGAGCAGACAAGACATTGGCTGACGGTTGAAGAAAATAGACAAGCAGCATTTTTGAAACAGACAACCAGACGAAATCAAAAATCGTGTTGGCCAAGGCTGGAAGACGAAGCACAGGAGCAGATCAAGCTAAATATCAGGAGGTGGACAAGCAGCGAAGCAGTCGAGAGAAGTTCAGAGCGGGAGCAGCAGAGCATCGTCGGTGCGAACATAACCTTGTTGGCCAGAGCGAAGGCACGTGGTTTTGCGATCAGGCAAAGCAGATTCCCATTGGAGGCGTAGCAAGTAGCTGTGTGCGTGCAGAAGAGGAAGAAGGACGAGAAGAGACGCCACAGGGAGCGGTAAACGCGAAAAGAAGCGAGACAGCAAGAGGCGAAACAGGGTTGTCGCAGAGTTGTTGGTTTGCTTACAAATTTATCGAAAAGAAATTAGAGTTAAAATACTATTTTGTCACGATATTAACTGTAATTTTTAGCAGGTTACATTTGTAAGATGGAGAGAGGCGTGATTTTGGCGTTGCGAATGGATGAATTGCGACAGAAGTTGTCGGAGCTGCAATTGAACACCACCGGATTGAAAGCGGAACTACAAGAACGGTTGCTTACTCATTATGGTTTGATGGATGAGGGTGAGTCAGAGACTGAGGATGAGGCTGCAGAATTTAGATCGACCTCTTCCACTCCAACCACCCACCGTAACAGAGCAGGTAGAAAACATTGCCAGTTAGCGCAGGGACAGTCTAGATCATGGTTTACGTTGAAAGATGTCGAAGGAAGCGTGTCCCAGTTTTCCGGCTCAAGTGCACCTAACATTGGTTTATGTATAAAAGAATTGGAAGATTGTGCGGCTACTGTAGAATGGAGCCCGTTGCAGGGATATTAAGGACTGGGGAAGTTTGAAGTCAGCCTTGTTACTAGAGTTCGGAGTGCAGGTATCTACAGCAGAGATTCATCGCAGATTGGGAAAGCGTCGTCAGCTCAAGGGTGAATCATTGCAGGAGTTTCTCTATGCGTTAATGGAGATAGCTAAACCGATACGTTTGGAGGACGAAAGTCTAATTGAGTACTTCGTGGAAGGTATCCCAGATTCTAGATCGAATAAATCCATGTTATATCAGGCTCGAAGTCTCAAGGAGTTGAAGTGGCAGATCGAAGCATATCAAAAGGCGCATAGTACATATAAGCCAGAAAACAAGAACAACTTTCAAGGCGGTAAAGTTGCAAATAAGTCAGCCAAGGAAAAGCCAGCAGAAGTAAGGAAGTGTTTCAGGTGTGGAGATCCATCCCACATAAAGAGAGATTGTCCAGTTAAATGCAATCGAACAGGACATCGAGCAGCGCAGTGCAGGGCGGAGGTTCAGGTCAAAGTGGAAGAAAGAACGAATGTGGTTCAAGCAGAGAAAGTAACTCCAAAGCAAACTCGTTCGCCAGTTGCTTGTGGCTTAGAAGTAAAATCCGTATTTTGCTCGAATGTCGAGTTTAAAGGACTTGTTGATACAGGAGCTGAACTGTTCTTGATGCGTCGGCGTGTATTCTTAAAGCTGGGCTTAGGCGTTGTAAGTTTAGTGGGCAGGCAAAGAGTTTTGACGGGAATTGGAGAAAGTCAGGTGTTGACTAGCTGACAGCTTGTTTGGTAGCTTCAAAGCTTCAGTTATTATTGACGGTATCGAAATGGAGATCGAGTTCCATGTGATTCCAGATGAGGATATGAAGTTTAATGCGATTTTAGGCACAACAATCTTGGAGAATGTAGACATGATGGTCACCAAGAGCGGAACCGTGTTTTCCAAAAGGGTTCAGAGAATGCAACCAGACGAAAGTCCCTGTTTGCAACTGATGAACGAATTTGGCAGCCTTTGCATGTTAAGCACTGAAAATAGTAATACGGACTTGGAATTGAAGCATTTAGGCAAGGATGTCGCTTCAGAGGTAGAGTTACTGATCGAGAATTATATGCCGAAAAGAAATCTGAGTTCTCCAGTGGAGATGAAGATCTTACTGACAGATGAGTTGCCAGTTTATCGACATCCAAGGCGTTTAGCTTATTGCGATCAAAAGATAGTCGATGATCAGGTACAGGAATGGCTTAAGGAAGGAATTATAAAGCCAAGTACGTCAGAGTTTGCTTCGCCAGTTGTTTTAGTGGAAAAAAATAGTGGAAAAAAAATGGGAAAAAGCGCTTGTGCTGCGATAACCGCAGGTTGAATCAAAAGATAGTCAGAGATAATTTCCCAACAGCTCACATGGATTGTGTTATTGAAAAACTTCAAGGTGGAGAGATTTTAACAACTCTGGATTTGACTAATGGATTCTTTTACGTTCCAGTGTCAGCAGAATCTCAGAAGTACACATCTTTTGTAACCATGAGGGGCCAGTATGAGTTCCTGTTTGTTCCTTTCAGTATCACAAACTCACCAGCTGTGTTTACCAGGTTTATAATGGCTGTCCTTAGAGAGGTGATTAAAAACAACGATGGAATCAAACCCGGTGAAGAGAAAACCAAAGCTGTGGCTGATTTTCCGATTTCTTGTGATAAGAAAGGAATCCAAAGGTTTTTAGGTTTGACATCGTATTTTCGGAGGTTCGTGGAAAGCTATGCAGTAATTGCCAAGCCTTTGTCTGATTTATTACGGAAGGAAGCTAAATTCGAGTTCAAAGAAAGGCAGGGAGAAGCGTTTAACAAATTAAAAGTAGCATTAATCAGTGGGCCCGTTCTCAAGTTGTATGACCTTTGCTCGAAACAGAAATCCATACCGATGCTTCAAAATTTGG
Organism: Drosophila punjabiensis; assembly: GCA_008042585.1. Taxonomy (NCBI): domain Eukaryota; kingdom Metazoa; phylum Arthropoda; class Insecta; order Diptera; family Drosophilidae; genus Drosophila; species Drosophila punjabiensis. Next base: position 15,396 of record VNJR01000793.1, read on the forward strand.
ATTCGGAGCCGTGTTGCTTCAGCGAGACAGAGAAGATAGCTTGTGGCACCCAATTTTCTATATGAGTCGGAAGACCAAACCGTGCGAAGAGAAGTACCATTCGTATGAACTGGAAGTGCTTGCAGTCATTGGAGCTTTGGTCAAGTGGAGAGTTAACGTCCTCGGGAAAAGATTTAAAATAGTCACAGACTGCAATGCCTTTGCCATGACTATGAAGAAAAGGGGCAATGTACTTGCAATATTTCGACTATGAAATCGAGCATAGGTCAGGGAACAAGATGAGACATGTAGATACATTAAGCAGGGCGGATTTTTATTTTTGTGACGGATAGCTTAATACATCGTTTGAGAGAGGTACAGCAATCAGATGATTGGACGAGGGCAGTGAAGAGCGTAGTTGAGACAAATGGGTATGAAGATTACTACATATCGAACGAAATCCTATTCAAGGATCCAAATAGGTAGTTGCTGGTAGTTCCATCGCTCATGGAAGAAGAAATAATTCGAAATGCACATAAGCAAGGTAATTTTTCATCTAAAAAGACTCAGGAGTTGGTCGAAAAGTCATATTACATCCCAAAGATAAAAGATAAAGTCTTGAGAATTGTTGAGAGCTTTGTAGAGTGCATTTTAGTGAATGCGAAAGCTGGTAAGCAAGATGGGTTCCTGAGACCGATCGACAAAGGTGACAAGCCGCTGGTAACATTCTCGTCATCGTTAATGCTTTTTCTAAATACGTATGGCTATATCCTACACGAAGTACTGGCGTTGAGGAAGTTTTGAGTTGCTTGGATCGTCAATCCGTTATTTTCGGTAACCCATACAGGATTGTATCGGATCGAGGTACAGCTTTTACATCACACTTGTTCAAGGAGTATTGTGAGAGGGAGAATATCCAACATATACTTATTGCAACAGGAGTTCCTAGGGGTAACGGACAAGTTGAGCGTATGCATAAGATAGTGGTCCCAATGCTATCAAAGCTGAGCCAAGAGATTCCAGGATGCTGGTATAAGCAGGTCGGCAGGGTACAAAAGACGATTAATAACACAGAGCCGAGGAGTAAAAAAGTATCCCCATTCAAACTGTTAACAGGTCTGGATATATCTTGAGTTAAAAGAGTTGATTGAAGAATGTTTGATTTCCGAGCTAGACGATGAAAGCGAGAATATTCATGACATCCAGACAGAAAACAAAAGGGCGTTTCACTCTAAAAGAAAGTTGGAAAGGAAGTTCGCAGTCAATGATTTAGTAGCTGTGGGGACCTGTCCGAGTGGAGAGTACAGACGAGATTGGGAGCGACGCGCTCTCCCATAATGTGTAGACTTGTAGACAGAGAGAGATTAAGGGAGTTCACTATGAAACGTTGAGCAAGTCGGAATAAAAACGTGGACGCTCGTAAAGAGCTATTGCGCGAAAGCAAATAAATAAATTGTTATTTTATTTTATCATCGATTTGCAGCGTTATTACACTATCGACGAGTAAAAAAACAAACATTATGTGTGTTTGGTGCATTGGAGGTTGAAAACCAAACATTGACCACAGGAGTCCCAAAATCACGCGGCAAAGTGAACGAAGAGCGCCGCCTCGAGGGCTAAGAAATTTGAACACAAGGAGGAAAACGGAAAGAAGTGCCATTACACTTGCGTCAACGCTCAAATTGTGCCTGTACACTTGTACACATATGTATATACATACATAATGTGTATACTGAGGTTGGAATGCAAAGAAAAGTGTGAGTAAAATAAAAGGTGTACAGTGTCAACCGATTAATTTCCGGTTGCTGTGCGACCATAACCTATTCCAAAGGAAATAAAAAAACGGAAAGAAGTGCCGTTACACTTGCGCCAACGCTCAAATTGTGCATGTACACTTGTACACATATGTATATACATACATAGTGTGTATACTGAGGTTGGAATGCAAAGAAAAGTGTGAGTAAAGTAAAAGGTGTACAGTGTCAACCGATTAAATTCCGGTTGCTGTACGACCAGTACCTATTTCAAAGGAAATGGAAGAACGAAATAAAAGTGTTAATTTCGTAAAAGACAATCTGTTCTAAAAGAATGAGGTTGAAAACAATGACAGAGTCAGCCGACTAATTTTAATTTCATTTCAGACGAATATAATCATGACCGATCTCAAACCATTCCTGTGCCAGTCGATGGACAAAGCACTATGGCGGACAGAATGGAAGGCGTGGTTGAGCGCATTTAGTATATACATAGACGCGGAGGAGATCACCTATGTCTATAAAAAGCGGAACAAACTCCTACATCTCGGTGGCCCCCGGCTTCAAGCTGTGGTGTACAGCATTTCAGGCGCCTTAGTCCCATTTGACGAGCAGGAAAAGAACGATGTATTCACACCCCTCATCACCAAGCTGAATGAACATTTTTCGCCGCAGCGGAACTCTGCTTATGAGAGACATTTGTTCAGAGCCATGATGCCGCTGGAGGGAGAAGTCTTGGCCGAGTTTCTTATGAGGCTGCGCAGCCAAATGGCCAAATGTTCATTCGGGGAAACTAAAGAACAAATCGAGAAAATTAGTTTAAAGGACAAAATCATCGATACTTGGGCCCCTTTAGATTTAAAGAAGAAATTATTGGGAAAGGAATCCACATTGGAGGAGGTGATACAGTCCTGTAATATCGACGAACAGGTAAACAGACAGACGCAGTCTATGGCTCCCCAGGACAAGTTTACCGACATTAACAAAATAGTGCAGCGGGGTGTGGGCCCCGAGTGCAATAGATGCGGAAGTCAAGGAGACCGAGAGAATAGTTTGAACTGCCCGGCCAGGAGGATGAAATGTTGAAAATGCGATAAAATTGGCAATTTCGCTAAGAAATGTCGCACTCGCACCTGGAAGTCAGATAACGCTAACAATGAGCCATATAAGAGACGAAGACGAAACGACGACTCGACAATAAAAGCTATATCTGGTGATATGGAAGTTGGGACGAATAGCTCCGGAGATACCGGTCCATTTCGAGTAGGAAATGAATTTAAAGTACAGTCGTCATGGTCATTGACTCAGGCTCAAAGTACAATTTGATAAGTCAGTCAGATTGGCAGAAACTGTGTGAAGCAAGGGCGACAATGTTTAACGCTCAGGTGGAATCTGCAAATCAGTTTCGTGCTTATGCATCCGATCGCCTACTCAAAGTACTACCGGTTTTTGAAGCCCCAATATCTGTACAAAACAACCCAGAATTAATTTCTACGTTTTACGTAATCGAAAAGGGTAAACAATCACTATTGGGGCGCGACACGGCCATCGAACTCAACGTTCTAAAACTTTTATTAGACGTAAATCGAGTTGAGAGGGCTGCTCCATTTCCCAAATGGCACAACGTGGTAGTTAAACTCTCTATTGACGAGTCAGTAATCCCGGTACAACTACCCATGAGACGAGTACCAACAGCATTGGAGAATAAGATCACAGAAAAGCTTGAGGAGGCGTTAAGCCTGGATATCATTGAACCCGTATTGGGCCCAAGTTCTTGGATTTGTCCAGTGGTTATTGCATTCAAAGATGATGGTGACATTTGGGTATGCCTAGATATGCGACGGGCAACACACGGCCATACTGCGTGAAAATTATCCGTTGCCAACCTTCGACACGTTCATGACCAAACTCTGAGGGGCCAAATATTTTTCACGGCTGGACTTGAAAAACGCATACCATCGATTGGAATTGGACGAGAGTAGTCGAGAAATCACCACATTTATTACACACCGTGGCCTATACCGCTACAACGTTTGATGTTTGGGGTGAACTCAGCTCCAGAAATTTTTCAAAGATTAATGGAAGAATTGTTGTCACCCTGCCCAAACTCCTTAAATTACATTGATGATGTCATCATATTTGAGAATAACTTGGAGGAGCACGATAAGTCACTGGAGGTTGTCAAAAGCATATTTCGAGTCAACAACGTGTTGCTAAATGACAAGAAATGCGTGATGAGAACTCAATGATTAAAATTTTTGGGCCACATTTTGTCGGACAAGGGCATTGAAGTCGACCCAGAGAAAGTCAAGGTTATCACAAATTTCAGAGCTCCCAAAAATTAAAAAGAGTTACGCAGTTTCCTAGGCTTGATCACATACATTGGAAAATTCGTAGTTTATCTGGCGGATAATACTGAACCATTGAGGAAACTGTTAAAGAGCCATGAGATATTCGTTTGGGGAGACGAGCAAGATGAGGCATTCAAGAAATTGAAGTCTAAAATTGCCACAGTACCGATGTTGTCATACTTTCATTTAAACGACAAGACGTGCCTAATTGCAGACGCCAGCCCGGTAGCATTAGGGGCTGTATTGCTACAGTTTGATGACGCCAAAATACCACGTATAATATCATTCGCAAGTAAGAGCTTATCTTTAGTGGAAAAAAGATATTCGCAGACTAAGAAAGAAAGCCTGGCGTTGGTGTGGGGCGTAGGAAAATTCTATTATTATCTAGCTGGACTAAAAATCGATCTCGTAACGGACCACAAGCCTCTCGAAGCCATATTTAAGCCAACCCCACGACCTCCAGCCAGAATCGAAAGGTGGTTGTTACGGTTACAATCATACTAGTTCCGGGTAGTGTGTAAGGCGGGAAAAGAGAATATTGCCGATTCACTATCGAGACTGTGCCAGAACGCGGACACCGAACCTTTTGACTGGGCTGGTGAGGAGCATATATTCCGTGTGGTATCGACCTCTATACCTAGGCCACTTACCATATCACAAGTTTCGGAATCTTGTACTAGAGATGAAGAAATACTTGATGCGATGATGTGCCTTAATAAGAACTCATGGAATCTGAACATGTCAAGACCATATTATCCATTCCGCTTGGAGCTTTCAGTTGTGGGAAACATTCTACTACGTGGTACTAACCTGGTGATACCACAAAAGCTTCGAGAGGCGGTCTTGAAACTTGCACACGAAGGACACCCAGGCACAAGTGCAATGAAACGAAGACTCCGATCAATAGTTTGGTGGCCATGCCTAGACAAAGATACAGAGCAGCACGTAAAAGAGTGCAGAGATCGCCTTTTGGTTTCGATGCCATCGAATCCAACTCCGATTGAAAGGCGTCCGTTTCCAACGGGACCGTGGAGATGTGTTGCGACAGACCTTTTGGGTCCTTTACCAAATGGCGATAATGTACTCGTGTTAATTGACTACTATTCAAGATATATGGAATTTAAGTTAATCAAATCAATCACTTCCAAAACCATAATCGAACAAATGGAAGAGATTTTTGCAAGGCTTGGGTTTCCGGAAACGCTAACAGCTGATAATGGAAGACAATTCATAAGCACTGAGTTTAAAGATTTTTGCGCTAACAATGGTATCAAGGTTTTTGCAAACACCACCGTACTGGCCCCAGGCTAATGGAGAAGTCGAGAACATGAACAAATCGTTAGTAAAGCGTTTAAAAATTGCACATGCCAACAACAAAAGCTACAAACAAGAGATCCAGAAATTTGTATTGATGTACAATGTCACCCCACATGGCACCACGGGTACCACCACCCACTGAACTGATGTTCAATAGGGTCATTAGAGACAAGATTCCTAGCATACATGATCTCATTGGTGAAACGGTGGATTCTGAAGAAAAGGACAGGGACCTTTTGAGAAAACACAAGGGGAAAGCGGCAGTAGATACCACCAGGAGGGCAAGAGAGATTGATATCCAAGACGGAGATAAAGTTCTCTTGAAGAACGTGGTATTTCCGCATAAGTTGACACCAACGTTCGACACGACCACCTACGAGGTGACCAATCGGAAAGGAAATGTAGTTGTGATCTCTAGTGGTGGTAAATCGTTGACTAGGGACGTCAGCCATTTGAAGAAGATAGTCAACAAATCCCTACTGACTTCGGCCGAGGTGGAGGGTCAGGATGACAGGTTACCGATCCCGGTTATTCCTCCACAGCAAACCCAGGAGACACGGGAACTGCAAGGATTTTTAACAGCACCGAAGATCCAAGACGAAGACAAAGTTTTGAAGCTGCGCCTACAAAAAAAAGAAGGGGTGTGGAGATCTGTCCGAGTGGAGAGTACAGACGAGATTGAGAGCGACGCGCTCTCCCATAATGTGAAGACGACTTGTAGACAGAGAGAGATTAAGGGAGTTCACTAAGAAACGTTGAGCAAGTCGGAATAAAAACGTGGACGCTCGTAAAGAGCTATTGTGCGAAAGCAAATAAATTAATTGTTGTTTTATTTTGTCATCGATTTGCATCGTTATTACAGTAGCTATTAAGCGTACCCAGTATGGAACTGGCTTGAAGTTAAAAGGAAAGTACTTAGGGCCTTATAAAGTAGTCAAGGCTAACAATCACGGGCGTTATGAAGTCAAAAGAGTAGGGCAAGGAGAAGGGCCATATAAGACTAAGACAGTTGCAGAATATATGAAGCCATTCGGGTCGAATCTAACGTCAGGAAGGCCGAATGTGGGATCCCGTAGGGTTCGTGAAGTGGATAGGGTTACCAGAAGTGGCCACACCTATTAGTCTCTGACTCTCTAAGTCAGTCGCCGCCAAAATCTCGTCTCGAACACACACGTTTAAGCACTACACAATCTTTGTTTAAAATAAGTTACAAGTATAAATTGAATGGAATAAACAATATCCTAATTTAAAGTCGGTGTTTCAACTTTTTGAAGAAGAGGACACTGCATGCATATGGTTAACTTTTAAAAACTTGTTATTCATTTATTAATAGTTTATATTATTTTTTTTTTTTTATATTTTTTGCATTAAATTTGAATAGTTTCCTGATAGTGTGTTTACACTATCTTATGTTTTTAATTTATGGTGCGACGAAAAGGGAAGCGTAGTAGAAAAATTAAAAAAAAATGATTGAAGGCCTGAAAGCGAACACTGTAAAAAACGACTATATTGTTGACAAAAGTGAACTTAAAAAGCAAATTGGATATATATGTAAAAAAATTGAGACAAATTAGGATTTGTTTAACAGATTTCCCTTAAGTTCAGACCCTTTCATAATTGGGCAATGAAAACTACCATGCACAAAAAAAAATCAAAATTGTTAAGCGGTGTGCATTTGTTGCTAGATGAATAAATTAAATATATGAATTTGTTATTATTTTTATTTTTTGGGGCTAAGAGTTGAGCAGCTGTCTTGAAAAAAAAAGGTTTTTATTAAGAGTTACAGCATAATTTTGTATATGAGCTATAAGATATACTTCTCTGATACAAAACACATAATCTGTGAGATTGGTTTAGATATCTTGAAAAACAAAAAAGTTTTTTATACTAAATGTCGATTTTTAACCGACCGTTCCTATGGCAGCTATATGATATAGACGGCCTATATAACCAATTTTTTAACTATATACTTAAAATATTTTTTTAGATTTTTGGTATTAATTTCATAGTGATATGTCAACTTGAAATATTTTTGGCCGCGTCTCCATACAAGCGCAACCACTGTGCGATGGCTAGCTCAACGGCCAGGTCGGAAATACGGCAGTACGCTATCGGGAAGACAGGATTGAAAGAGCGGGCGAGCTTTTGGAAGCTCGGTGCTGATAGCGACAGAGCAGCGAGCAGTTGGAGGAAAAAATGCTCTCTAGGTCGATCGCACTGTGTGGTAGTGAAGACTTCTGATGATTGATCTGGAAGTAGAAATAGTAATTATTATTGTTCAAATTATAAGTATGTATGTACCCGATGCGGCGAATGGGGTACGTGCACGCATCGGTCACCTCTGCTTCAGGTTTCCTTGGAATGCTCGTGGGCCAAACAGTTGCAGTTGGCGAGCACCGCGCAGAGTCTCTTCTCAGCAGTGAGCCTGAGAACCTGTTAGCAATGGTAGGACTGACTACCTCGGGTGCGTCTGCTCCCCAAAGCGGCCGCCCTGCTTTTGGAACGGAAATTGTCCCATGAACCGTTCGAAGGGACGGAAATTCGTGTAGAAAGCACAGATACCTCTTTCGGTAGACACCGGGCCCGTGGGTAGCCATACGAAAATCTTGTGCCAGAATAGAGCCAAAAATGTAGCCAAATGTTGCCCAAAAGCACAGACGGAAGTATGTCAGCTCCTACTAGAACGTCGATTTCGGAGCTCACTAAAAACATTGGATCCGCTAAGGGGAAATAAGGGAAATCTTTTAAAGGGTCCCGCAGAATTGGGAACGAGGAAAGCTTTCCAGCTAGTTGAGGAAGGGCATAAGCTAGTTGGATCCCGACGCAAAGCACACTTGGACATTTGAATGGTCAACGGAGGGTGCGACACTTCCCGCAGAGGACGTGAGTCGTGGCCTAGACGGAGCGGAGAGTCTTGGAACGCTAGCAGTCAGATTATCTGGGTGCAGCAGAGTGTGATGACGGCTGTGGCATGTGAAACAGCTATGGGCACTAGTGCAGTCCCGCTGTTGGTGCCCTTTCGCGAAACAGTTCAGACAAAGCTGCCTCCTCTAAATGTAGTCGGAGAGACCATTTACATCTATTTCAAGGAACCGCGAACAGACGCGAATTGGATGGTTCTCCCTGAACAGAGATCGCAGCCTCTTAGGGCGCTTGCAGTGATCGGATCTTGGCGGAAATGCTAGGTCGATGTCGTCGATAGCATCCAGAGTACGGTGACGCTCTGGCAGACACGAGTCTAACTCGTTCCACGCTGGAATTTCCGCCTTGTTGTGGATAGATTGCTCCCACATGCCGCTCACATGGACAACGTGATTTTGGGAAGCTTTTAGGAAACCATGTATACCAGGAGACAATCTCAAGTCTTGACCAGAATAGATGACATCTCTAAGGCTGTCAGGCAACTCTGGATGGTTCCTTGCAGCTCTTTAAGAAAGGCTCCAGACTCTTGGGGGACAGCCGGAATGTTAAAGAGAATTTTCAACTGGCTTTTGAGTTGTAGCCGCCGATTCTCGAATCTATCGGTGAGGTTTTACCACGCTGAGATAAAGCCATCATTGGTTAGCTGGACTTTGAACACAATGGCATGCGCGTCACCACTCGTCTTAGAGACGCGAATTGTAGATATTTATCGCCGTAAAAAGGACTCGGAAAGTGAACTTTTTCCCACAATGACTGGATCTGGTCGCGACGCACTTGGCAAATTGGCTAACCCGGTCGGTCGTGGAAATAAATTTCCTCAACGCAACGTCTATGGTAGTTTCAGCCATTTTGGCCACCTACCGAGTAAGCATGGATGGGGGACCGGGTGACATGGGACCGTGAATAGCACGGACTCTTAGCTTTTTGCCCGTGGATTGGCAATGGGAGTCTTTGGTGCTAATTTAGGCGGCCGTTAAGACGCGGATTGGGTCCGGGGTAAACGGATGGATGGGATCGACCGCAGCTTCTTGTCATTTCCCGTGGGCATTCTCAGAATCGAGATCTGCGGATCAGCAATAGTCGACTAACCTCAGCAAGGGGCGTCTTTTACGGAACGTGTGGATGTTGACCTCAGCGTGATCTGGGTCGCCAACAAGTTGGTCAATGCTGCAAATAGGTACTCGCCTAAAGAAAAAGAATCCCAAATGCGGTTCCAGGAGCAGCTACTCGGAGTGTTGACGCCGGTTGAATTTTTCCGTGAACAGGAAAATAAGAAAAATACCACGGAAAAATCGCCAGCGAATGGTCCCACTGCCAGTGGATTGCGCCGCAGCTCCGATACACGAAAACAAACTCGATCAGAAAAAATTACTCCAGTGAGGAGTCGGAAGCCGAATAGAAATAAACGACTGTACATTGGAATGTCGATTATATTTACAGTAAGAAAAAATTCGACGTGTATAAATATATATATTGCTCGGTTTAGATTTTAAGTTAACTCAGATTTCCAACGAAATACAAATATTTTTATACCTTTGCAGGGTATTATAATTTCAGTCAGAAGTTTGCAACGCAGTGAAGGAGTCATATCCGACCCAATAAAGTATATATATTCTTGATCAGCATCAACAGCCGAGTCGATCTAGCCATATCCGTCTGTCCATCTGTCTGTCTGTCTTCTATATACTCTCACTCGTACATAAGTCGGAACGAGCCGAATCGATCAACTATATCATATAGCTGCCATATAAACGATCCGTAAATTTATTGAAAAAAATTATAACTTCACTGTTTCTAAACATATCTTGATCAAATCTTGATTGTGACTTAAATATACTTATTATTTCAGAATTTCGAATTTCATTTCATAAATATCAGATTACTGTATCATATAGCTGCTATAGGAACGGTCGGGAAATTTTAGAAAAAAATTTTTAACTTTGGCAGTTTTTAAAATATTTTGTTCTTCTTAAAAATACAAGCATTTCATATTATTATAAAATTTTGTTTTAAACTTTATAAAAATCTGACCACTATATCATATAGCTGCCATATAAGCGATTGGTAAATGTGGAGACAAATTACAAATCGGATCGCGAATGAGGTACGTCCACGCACATAAGGGCAAGGTAGAAAATCGACCTTGAATGGTCTTCAAATCTATTTATTTACTCGATTATTTATTTATTTATACAATTATTTATTTATTTATTCAATTATTTATATATTTATTTATTTATCTATTTATTTAATCGTCATTTATATCCTTTGTGCCAGTGCCTATTTATCGAAACAGTTTATTGATTTATCTGTGTGTGTAATTTATTTATTTATTTAATTGAGCAACACATTGCCACAAAACACACAAATGTCAAAAAGACGAAAGAAACATAAAAAGCACCTGAACAATTTTAAACAAATAAAATAAAGGCACTATAATAACAGAAATAGATTAAAATAGTACAACAGTAATTAAGAAAAAAAAAATAAAAAACTTAAATGTAAACAAAATCAAATTAAACAATGTAAAACGTATCTAATCTGAGTCCAAGAAGGCATTAATTTAATCTATAATTTAACAAGAAAGGAAGCTAACTTCGGCACGCCGAAATTGGTATACCCTTGCAGATTTCAATTGTATAAAATATAATCTATCCCAATATAATATTATATGAAGTACATACTTTCATATTCATACAATTTTTACAGTCTTACATTTTTTTTAATTTTTACATGTGAAGTAAAATGTAATTTGTCTCGACATTTACCGATTGTTTGTATGGCAGCTATATGATATAGTCGTCCGATTCTTATGAAATTTACAACAAAATTCTGAAAAAATATGAAAGTAGAAGAAATTGTGTTGAAAATTGACATAGTTATAATATTTTTTCTAAAAATTTCCCGACTGTTCCTATGGCAGCAGCAGTAATCCGATTTTTATAAAATTAAATCCTACAAGAAAGGAAGCTAACTTCGGCACGCCGAAGTTTGTATACCCTTGCAGATTCCAATTGTATAAATTATAATCTATCCCAATATAATAAATTATGAACTATTTTCATATACATACAATTTCTACAGTTTTAAATTTTTTTACATTTTTTCACATTTTTACATGTAAAGAATAATATAATTTTGCTCCACGTTTACCGATCGTTTGTATGGCAGCTATATGATATAGTCGTCCGATTCTTATGAAATTTACAACAAAATTCTAAAAAAATATGAAATACTAGTATCTCAAAGCAGAAGAAATTATGTTGAAAACTGACAAAGCTATAATTTTTTTTCTAATAATTTCACGTCCGTTCCTAAGGCAGCTATATGATATAGTAGACCGATTTTTATAAAATTAAATCCGAAAATCAGAAACAATATAGAAAGCTCATAACCAAGAGTTGATCAAGATATGTTAAAAAACAGTGAAGCTATAATTTTTTTTACAAATTTACGGATCGTTCGTATGGCAGCTATATGATATAGTCGTCCGATCCGGCCCGTTCCGACATATGTACGAGTGAGAGTATATAGAAGACTGTCTACAAAGTTTCATTCAGATAGCTTCAAAACTGAGGGACTAGTTTGCGTAGAAACGGACGGACAGACGGACAGACGGACATGGCTAGATCGACTCGGCTGTTGATGCTGATCAAGAATATATATACTTTATAGGGTCGGATATGACTCCTTCACTGCGTTTCAAACTTCTGACTGAAATTATAATACCCTGCAAGGGTATAAAAATCTAGAATAAAATATATATATATAGTAACCAAGAGTTGATCAAGAACAGCGGAGTTATAATTTTTTTTTCTTAATATTTACGAATCGTTTGTATGGCAGCTATATGATATATTTGACCGATCCGGCTCGTTCCGAGTACGAGTGAGAGTATATAGAAGACTATCTACGAATTTTCATTCAGGTAGCTTCAAAACTGAGGGACTAGTTTGCGTAGAAACGTATAGACGAACAGACGGACATGGCTAGTTCGACTCGGCTGTTGATGCTGAACAAGAATATATATACTTTATAGGGTCGGAGATGACTCCTTCAATGCGTTGCAAACTTCTGGCTGAAAATATAATACCCTGAAAGGGTATAAAAAGTACTAGAATCTGCTGCGGAGTAATTCTTGTAGGGGTATAAGTCCTTATTAACATCCACGACCCGTCTCAGCCCCTGATCCCTGTTTGGAGCTCCAAGTAGGTAGGAAAATTTGCTGATGAGAAGATAAGGGGCTTAAATATGTTCATGTAGGTACGAATCCTTGCAAATATTCACACCCGTACTGTAGTCGTCGTTTTTTTTTTTTTTTTTTTGTTATCATTGTTCAAAATTCGCTTTGACCCATGCACTATGGTCCAAAAGACGATTTTTCTGGCCTGTGTGACCAGGCCCTCTCTTGCCTCCCATACAAACAGTTTCTTAGTATTAGTACAAATGTGACTTTGAATTCAGACAAATTACTTACATCTCTTTTGGGAAGGACACAATGATATAATAATTTATTATATTCAATTTTGTCCTTAAACTTCGTCGTCTTCTTCTTCTAATACTAAAGAGTATTGATCATTTAGGTCCTCATCAGCATCAGAATCGGAATCAGAATTCAATTCTTTTTCAAATATATTTTGGCTTTCAGTAGAGGGCAACTCCAGAAGACCTAATACTTTTTTGGGAAGAGGTTTTTTTAATATTTTTTCTTTCTCTTTCTTTTAAACAAACACTTGAAAGTAAGGGATCTGATGAATCTATCGCCCTGTGGAAAAGGTCAGTCATAGTATTGATTTGACTATTTTTGCCTGTGTGTGAAAGCCTGTCTTTTTTGTAAATTTTATTACGTGCTTCTGATGCATTTTCGCCCAAGCAACCAAGTGGAACCAAAGTTGAGTTATTTATTTGAAACCCATGGACTAATACT
>VNJR01000796.1:0-18520 GCA_008042585.1 Drosophila punjabiensis
AAGTGCCCTTTTTGGCACTTTTCAAAGCCTAATAACGCGAAAACCTTACGTGCCCCAGAGCTGGTTTTAGACTTAAATGAAGGCTTTTGGGGTGTTCTCCTCGATTTAACACGAGTTCTGCCGGGTGTTTGCCCCTGGAAGAAGACGACTACTGAACAAATAACTACGATGGTCATCCAGAAACCAAAAGCCATAATATGAGCCATATCAGAGTATATAAAATAAACTTTAAGAAATTAATTTTATATCTATTTATTTTAAATTATTATGGTTGGTATATGTAATTGTTCTTCTGCGCCGATCGCATTGTGGATATATTTTCTGACCAATCAAAAATAGCGAGTTATGATTCGGCCGCAAGGCAAATGTATATTTTTGTATGCATTATGCATTGGCAATATTTGTTGCAGATCATGTTAGAAAATTTCTCAAATCTTCACTTAAGAATTTGAAAACAGCTTTAAGCCAGTTGCGGCTTGGTATTAGAAAAATGTATTTATACATATTTTTTTTGTTTAATTATAATACCTTAAGAAAATATAAAAAAAATGTGAGAGTCTCGGCTTAAGGTTGAAAACTTCGTAGTTATTGTTATAATATAACATCCAAGTTCCCAACGTATAGACGAGCCGTTACAATTTGAATTTTGAATTACCAGGGCTCCAACATAGCAGAATTTTGGGTCAAAAGTAAGTTCAGGAAAAGCATTATAGCTGGCGAACCTGAGGTGCCACGTTGGTGACCCTTTTTCCTTATTGAAGAAAAAAGATAAGGCTTTCATTTAAGCCTAAAACCAGGGGCACGTAAGGTTTTCGCGTTATTAGGCTTTGAAAAGTGCCAAAAAGGGCACTTTTTCATACTTTGACCGCGATTTTCTCAAACTTTTGATTTTCGAATCAGCAATATACAGACCAATATCTTTCAGAATCTGTCGCGTTTATGTTCCGGGCAGAAAAAAGTTCGATTTTTGTCGACCTGTGTTATCGTGGATATTACAACCGATATAATCCAAGAGGTAGAGGCAACGGCCGCGGTTATGGTAATTTCCACAACAATACAACGGTAACAATAGGAGTTCAGAGGAAATTACCGAGGTAGTAACCGAGAACGAAATAATTCATACCGAGGTGGCAACTAAAATCAAAATAATACCAATAAAGGCAATGTCCGAATCACGCGAGGTAATTCGGAAAACTCACAGAACCCCACAGATGTTTAGAGCCAAAAAATGGCACAATAAAAACAATCAACCTCAACCTCAGCATATCTGTAAAAATTAACAATGAAAGATCAGGTAAAAACTATACACTGTTGCTTAATACTGGTGCAGAATATATTTATTTTAAAAGACAATGTTGATATATTTGGAAATGTAAATGAAAGAGTTAATACCCAAATATCCGGAATTGGTAAAGGTAACATTTTTTCAAAAGGCTTGGCCTTTATAGAACTCACTACAGGTAAATATATAATTTCGCATGACTTCCATTTAGTCGATCAAAATTTCCCAATACCTAGTGATGGCATACGAGGCCTAGATTTTATAAAACAACATAATTGCCAATTAGAGTGGCGACTCACTAATTCCCTAGGTAGAGCAAAGTATTTTTCAGGCCTAGACTTAATGTCTGGATTTCACCAAATTGAACTTGGAAAAAGTTGTAGACATATAACGTCATTCTCAACAAGCAATGGCTTATATCGCTTCGCGCGATTACCATTGGGTTTAAAAATAGCTCCAAATTCATTTCAAAGAATGATGAGAAAATCATTTTATGGTGTAGAAACATAACAAGCATTTTTTATATGGAGGACCATATAGTAATCGGTTGTTCCGAGAAACATATGGTTAAAAACCTAACTTATGTTTTCGACAATTGTGGGAGATTCAACCTGAAACTACATCCGGAAATATGTAAAATTTTTAATGCATGAAGTCACATTTTTGAACACAAATGCACTGATAAAGAAATCTTGCCAGACGACAAAAAATACGACGTCATAAAATATCGCCCAGTCCCACACGATGGAGACAGCGCAGAAAGATTCGTTGCATCTTGGAATTACTATGAGGCTTGAATTGGAGGAATACAATTTTACGATATTTTACGGTATAACGGTATAACAGGAAACATAATGAAAGTCACTACAAGACAAGCAAGTAGAATCCTGCGCAGGAGAAAAAGTAGTAGAGTAAAAAGCTTCAAGGCCCAAAGTTTACCAAGTCATTAACAATGACAAGGTACGAAAAGTAGTGACCTTGCATGTAAACAATATAACATATTTATTTAAATATTGCAGAAAAATTACAGCCAGATACGGTGTTAGCGATTTATATACTAATGAAACCATTGATTTTCATCAATTCTTTTAAAGGCTTGAAGCGCAAGCCGGTATATATAAAATCAGCCAACTCAAAGTGGCACCGTGAAAAAATATCTTTGAACCCATATCATTGGATAGTTTCAAGAAAATGGGCAATAAAATCTTAAAATCTTTAAGAGTTGCGCTACTCCACCCGGTGACCCAAATAAGCTCTGAAAAAGAAAGAGAAACTATCTTGTCTAAACTATGACAACTATGATGATCCCATACTAGGAGGACATACATGCATTATAAAAACCTTGGCCAAGGTCGGACGACATTGTTTTTGGAAAGCTATGTCAAAACAAATAAAAGACTACATCCGAAAATGTTCAAAATGCCAGACAGCAAAACACAAAAGCTCCTCTAACAATAACAGAAACACCAATATCCGCTTTCGACAGTGTAATCATAGACACAATAGGCCCATTACCTAGATCAGAGAATGGTTACGAGTATGCAGTTACACTCCTTTGTGATTTGACGAAAAACCTCGTCGCCATTCCGATACCAAATAAAAGTGCAAAAACTGTCGCTAAAGATTTATTTGAATCTTATATTTTGAAGTACGGTCCTATGACGACGTTCATTACGTACGGAATATAAGAACTCAATTATAAACGATTTGTGCAAATACATGAAAATAAACAACATAACATCAACTGTACATCATCACCAGACAGTTGGAACAGTCGAAAGAAGTCACAGAACTTTTAACGAATACATACGATTATATATATTAGTTGCTATAATGTTATAAGTTAATGTTATAGAAATTAAGTTTAGATTAGAATCAGCATATAAAACGTCTAGAATAATGCTTGAAAAATATACCGCAAAAAAATAAGGAACTTTTTGACAAAAAAGTTTTTGATATTCAAGTAAAAATTGGAGGTAAAGTCTTATTAAGAAACGAAACTGGCCATAAACTGGATATAGTAAATATAGGCCCATATACAATTATTGTTGACGTCGGGGCCTGGTAGATAGCGACCCCAAAATTTCCCAAAGAAAAAGTTGATAAAAGATGATTGAGGTTTGTTGGAGAAAAATAGCGCCGTCTCGCTTCGGGTTTTTTTTTTAGAGTGTCTTTTACCGAATATATATGGCGGCTTCGTTGCTGCCTCGGAACCGGGTAAAAAACGGTACATTCACAAATAGTGCTGACCACCTGGAGTGATTGAAGGGGCGATGGACCCACCGGCTCATCCCTAGGTTGGAGGAGTGGCTTGGNCAACCTGGCAATCCCGCTGGGAAGCTTCGCCGAAGGGGCGATGGACCCACCGGCTCATCCCTAGGTTGGAGGAGTGGCTTGGTAGAAGACACGGGCAGGTTAATTTCTACTTGACCCAAGTACTCAGTGGGCATGGGTGCTGTAGAGGTTACCTTCACAGACTGGGGCACTCGGACAGCGCTGCCTGCACTTGGTGTGCCGACGAACCCGAGGAGACTGCCGAGCACGTAGTGTTCGCCTGCGGGAGATTCGTCAGAGAGCGGAGGCAACTGGAGACGCTTCTCGGCGCCGTGGTCAGCGTGGACAACTTGACCACGCTGATGGTAGCCAGTGAGGACAACTGGCAGGCCGTGAGCAACTTCGCTGCGGCCGTGATGTGCAAGCTCAGGACGGATGAGCGCCTTAGGAGCGGCGGCTAACAAGGGCCTTGCTTTTGCGAAGCATTGCTTTGCGGCCGTACCGCGAAAGCCCTGTCCTTGTTATTGTTATAGCTGTCTATACCCTCTCCCCCATTGTTGTAATTTATCCCCCCCCCCAACCTGTTATAATAAATATTGAATATAAAAAAAAAAAAAAACCTGGAGTGATTGCTGACCCTCACTTGTTCAGCATGAACATTCTCCCCCACCTCGGAAGATGAAGACTTGCGGAGTTGCGAGAATGAGCACCGTCCTGAAAGGATCCATCCCAGCGCCGTGTTTTGTGCCATCGGCAGGCCGTCCTGACCCGAGAGGATACCCGGTAGCATCAGGTCAGCGTATACATCTCCCCCAAGGATCCACCAGGACTCAGACAGCAAACCGTTTCTGGTCGAATCCGACTAGCACGGCCGGAGTCGGGAGGATGCTGACACTCGTGCGAGCCAGGATAGGCGCGCACGACGGGCCACTAGAAGCGCTGCGGGATGGCGACACATCCATCGGCGAGGCTGAGCGTCAGGATCTTGTTGAAGACGCTTGTTGGCGCCGCTGTGGCTGACGCTGAGGCCGAGGAGCCGAGGATGGTTGGCGCTTCTGTCGGGGTCGCGGATGCTCCGAGTGGATGTGCATAAGGGTGTGGTGGGCCTCCTTGCAGATGTGGCACTTCGCTTTACAGCGACATGACCGAAAGGAATTGTCATGCGCCAGACAGTTCGCAGAGTACTTCTTGATCAGTACTGCGCGGAGCCGTTTCACAGCCAGCAGCTGAAGAAACCGCTGGAAACTCCTCAGCGCGTGGACTCCCCTGCAGACTCGTCATCTTTACACCTGGATTGGCGGCGAGCAACTTGGTGGGTCGTTGGAGCCATGGTATGTGCGGATAAATATAAAAGATGAATAAAAATGAAAAAAAAGTAGTGTTATGGATGGGGATGAACAAGACACCTGGCCGAAAACACATAACGACGTAGGATGTTAGTTAGTAGGACTAACGTATTGAGGAGTCAATTTGATCAATTGGGCCGTCCATTCGAAGATGAATCATCTTCGGTACTGGCCGTCGGATGACGCCCCGTGTTGTGAGCACGTCTGCCACTCTGACCTTGCCGTCTACGCCAGGACAGACCAGTTGGATACGCCCAAGCTTTCATTCATGTGTCCAGCCTGAAGATCTCGTGATGGAAATTTCCACTTGTTCCTTTTGTGGAGCTCCTTCAGGTATCCCTCATTCCAGCGCACACAGAACTGCTGATGCAGGGCTTTCAATCTTCGCCACCGATTAATTATGGAGCTTGGATTTTCTTCATTCTCAGGCTCAAATACCGCCAGAAGTGGCCCACCGATTAGAAAATGCCGCGTACTAAGAGCTACAAGGTCTGTGGGGTCTTCGGACATGGGCGAAATAGGCCTGGAGTTCAAACCGGACTCAATTTTCTCAAGGAGGGTAGCCAGTTTTTCGAAGGTGTACTTCCCTGCGGCTGTGTGTTTGTAGAAATGAGATTTGAAGCTTTTCACACCAGCCTCCAAGAGCGCTCTCATATGAGTTGTGCCAGGTCAAGTTCTGGAGACTGTGCTTGGATAGAACCAATGCTCTTGTTGATTCCATGAAGTCTCTGGATAATGACTTGATGCTCCGACAAACGTTTTCCCGTTGTCAGAGTACACGTGTTGTGGACATCCACGCCGTGAGGAAAAACGGAAGAAAGCCGCCAAAAATTTCTTTGTCGTCAAGTCGGATGTCGCTTCGAGACGGATGGCCCTGGTACTGAAACAGACAAAAACGCAGACGTACCCCTTGGTGATTTTGTAGGCTCGACCGACATAACTCTTTATGTCAAATGGTCCCGCAAAATCCATGCCTGTATGAGTGAAAGGCCAGGAAAAAGTGGATCTCGAATGGGTGAGATTCCCCATCAACTGTTTTTGTAGGTTCTTCTTGTGTATGTCTCAAACTCGACAAGAGTCAATTGTTTCTTTAACCAGCCTCTGAAGCTTAGAGATCTAGAATCTGGAACGAATCAGTCGCACCATTAACTGATTCCCCCCATGCAGGGATATGCGATGAGTAAACAGGTCTTGTAGTTTCGCGAACCTAGACCGTGCTGGGATGATGATTGGATGCTGTTAAGTCGCGACAATAATTACGACAATAGCAATGATGCATAATTTGTAGTTCGTCAGTCGCAGCAATGTCATATGAAGCCACAATAAAGTAAAGCTACCAGGTCAAGCGCATATGATATTCTGCTGACGTCGAATGAAGTGGAATGGGGCAATGGTCTCATTTCCGCATATCCGATAAGCAACACAGTAACCTATATTACTCTTTCACACTATATTCTGTAAACATCAGCATATTTGTTAACTACTTTTTAGCTATAAGTACCGTTATATTTTTACCAATAAAGTCAGTAATCGTCTTCAACTCAAAAGGCATTTTACTCAACCTCAACTGCAGTCCACCTAGTTCAAGTGCTAGTTGCGACACCTCAAAGGCAATTAGTTTATGTACTATTTGCCAGGCATCTAAGCCTCCTCACACATACACAAACAGATGCTTCTCATCATAACTGAGCATCTCTGATGCTTGTAGTCGGCCGCTTGCCCTCAAGCCCCGTTTGCGTCGAGCAAAAAGTAAAAAGTGCTTGAGGATGGAGCTTGCAGCTTGTTGCTTAAAGCCTAATATTCGACGGGAAACTCATTCGTTTGAGTGAACATAATTAACCTCTCTTGCACGTCGGACAATTCCGCCGCAGTGAGTTCGGTCGATGGAGCTATACCTTTCTTTTGGCATCTTTTCGCAAACCGGATCACGTAAGCTAGAACCAGCAGAGCTCTGTCGAAGGTTGAAAAACGCTTCAGGATATCACCTACTGGGGTCAATGTGACGTTATGACATTTGATAGGCCGTTCCTCAAGCTCAGTTTCCGGATGGCCTGATGATTCACTCGGCCACTGCTCTTGTGGCAACCAAGCAGTCCGTGCCACCAAAGTGTGCTGTCCCTAAGCTTTTGGGGTGAGACGCCACGGCTTGCCAGATCAGCTGGATTGTCTTCGGATAGTACATGGCCCCATTTGATTTTGTTGTTGCGTTGTTCGATCTTCGCGACCCAACGATTGTCGTCCAGGTGCGCCCTGGCTTACCTAGCCATGCAAGAGCTATGGTAGAGTCGGTCCAGTAAAAAATCTCATAGGTATTTGGAGGCATTTCAGAAATTACTGCTGCTGCTGGCTCCGTGAGAAGCACCGCTCCGCACAATTCCAGACGGTGTATGCAGATGAACCTGACTGGAGCGACTCGGGTTTTGAATGTCAGCAAATGGGTACAACAGGCCCCATATGCGTCCTGTGATGCCTCGCAAATCGCATAGTACTGCAGTTTGACTACTGACTGGAAACGTACTCATTTCAGAATATAAATTTCTCTCAGGGTTGGAAACCCTTTTAGGAACTCTTGCCACTTGGTTATGAGGTCGGTGGGGAGTGGCTGACCCAGCCCAGCTCCCGCAGCCGAATTTCCTGCATGAAAACCTTAGCTCGGTTTACAAAAGGCGATAACCATCCTACTGGGTCGAAAAGCTTGACTATCTGAGATTAAACCTCTCGTTTTGAATCTCCATCGGAATAAAAAAGAAATTATCGGATGTAGCTTGCCAGCGGATCCCCAGAGTTTTCGCCGTACTGGCATCTTCCAGCTCAAGGAAGTCTGCACTCACCAAGTTTTCCTTTGGAATCGCTTCTAGGAGTCTCTTTTCGTTTCAGGTCCACTTGCGCAGTGGAAAACCGCCACTCTCGAGAGCCAGCCGAAGCCCTTTAATGGCTAAAACTGCGGAATGCTGAGTGTGAGCACCAGCGAGCACGAAATGATGTCACTTGCCAAAGGATGTCCTGGGCAACTGTTG
Source organism: Drosophila punjabiensis (assembly GCA_008042585.1). Classification (NCBI taxonomy): domain Eukaryota; kingdom Metazoa; phylum Arthropoda; class Insecta; order Diptera; family Drosophilidae; genus Drosophila; species Drosophila punjabiensis. The sequence continues at coordinate 7,920 of VNJR01000796.1, forward strand.
TAGCACGCGGATACACAGGAAATACGCACAGTTTACGCCAATGGCGACTGTATCGAGCTCATAGTCACAAAGCTCTCCGTTTGTGTTGCGGAAAAGGAATCTCTGGAAGCGCGTGTGACCAGGATTCACCCGAATTTGTCTGTACATCTTTGTGATGTCACCATTAAATAGAATCGCCATTTTAGAATCTGGATAGTAAGATCGGACTGCAGTACCGGCCCTGCATGAAGGATATCATTGAGGCTGTTCCCGTTTGATGAGGGACTGGAAGCGTTGAACACGACACGAACTTTCTTCGTTGTGCTATCTGGTTTGAACACAGCGTGATGAGGCAAAAAAAAATTGCTGAAATCGTTCGGAGAGACTTGGTGCATATAACCTAAATCTAAATACTCTTAAATGACCGAGTCGTACTGATCCTTTAATGAAACGTCTTTTTTCAATCGAATTTCGTTACGGAGGAACTGAGCCAATGCAATGGGTCTTAATTATCCCAGATTAATTTTGTACGTCTCCTTAAAGGGCAATGAAACAACATACCTCCCATCCTCGTTTCTTTTGGTTGATTCGATAAAGTTTTCCTAGCAAATCGGGGTGGATTCCTCGACTAGCTTCACTGGAACATCCTCCACCTCCCAAAACTTTGTTAGAATGCTGTGTAGTTTGGACTCGATGACAGCTAATCGGGATGAAAAGGAACAGATGCTTGTGGGACTCGTTGCGATCTGACCACAAAGAATCCATCCGAATACGGTCTCTTGACCAAGAAATGTTCCGCAAATATTGGAATGGGAGCCGCTGAGAACGATCGATGGCAGGATATCGGAACCAATGAGCACGTCAATCTGCGAGCTTCGGTAAAAATTCAGATCTGCTAGTTGCAAAGGTGGAAGATCATTCAAGGAATCCTCTGGGAGAGTATAGGATGGGAGATTTCCAGCCAGTTGTGGTAACACATATGCAAAGGTTTCAGTCTGGATATGGGGCTTCACAGGGGAACCTATGTTGAGTTGACAGCGCTTACGGAGCTTAGCCGCAACAGTAAGGTTTACTCCTGAGACTTAAGCTTGGATGGACTTATAAGGCAACTTAATCACGTTTGTTTATGTAGGGGGTGGCCAGGATGTCCTCCGCTAAAGGATCCAGAAAAATATATATATATGTCCCACGAAGAAGCCAGGAGAAATAGAAATGCGGGGGGTCGAATCTGTAAATCTGGCATAGAGCGCCCGTAGGGGTCTATTCGACATTCATTTAGGAACTGACATAAGCTTAAAAATAGAGTCACGCCCCCGTCCGTTTTACATTGCTAAAGCGAGAGCGGGAGATCGACGGCGAGTGTTCCCGAAGTGCATCTAGCGGCGCGGAGTTCGGATAGAGCAGAGGCCCTTAGCTTAGCATAAGGGCCGTGCGCCCTACTGAGAGCGAAAGAACCGAGAGGTGGAGAGCGCAGTAGCCGTCCCTAAGCTCGGGTAGCCGCTAGCAAAGATCGGGTGAACCGAGGAGCGAAGAGCGGGCGAGCGCCGGCCAGCTCAACAGCCAGCATACGAAGGTCGAAAATATGACGGGAGTGAAAGAGCGGGCGAGCTTTTGGAAGCTCGGAGGGCAGAGGGTATGTGCTTCGCTCCAATGCTAGGTAACTTTTTGTTGCACATTTTTGAGATAATAATGGTGTGCTTCGATAACCATGAACATTTTTCCAGGCTTGCCAAAGTTTGAACCTGCAAGGGCAATGCTGTTTGGGAGTTGTAGGTTTGAGGTATTCCATTGATGAGCCGGTTGATCAGCTATAATGTGTAATAGTCATATTAGTGTTAAGGATCATGCATTTATGTGGATTCCCGTCGAATTTCGGGATGCTGACATTGGGCAAGTGCACATCGTCATTGCTTGATGCGTTTTATTTTGCCCCCAACACTGTTTATACATCTCTTCCAAGTTGGAAGAAAGACTTCATCTCATCCTCCCTTGATCGGATCTTCGTATTCTTTGTGAACCGAAAAGTAAATGTCTTGAGGTTGTGACCATAGTGATTTTATTCGTTGCGATATTTCCGGTCTTTGAAAACTCTATCAGAGCCCGCTTGATGAAAGCCCCAATTGCCGTTTGTCGGCGTCATGCCGATAGAAGCTTCCTCATAGGCTGCTGAATGCTAGCAGCGTCTGTGTTTGCCTTGGCTTGCTGTGTAGTTTGTGCCATTGCGTCAGCTATGACGGTTCTGTACTTGTCGTTTGACTCACGACAGTCTTGTTCAAATTTTAAGAACTATATTTTCTACAACATTTTGATCATTACACACAAAATGTTTCCATATCCTAATATCATTGATAATAAGTTGGATTGAGCTGAATTGTTTTATTAAGGTTTAAGATTTCTTGACTGATCCCTTCCTATAAGTCTAACTCCTCTATGGCTGCTTGATCTTCCTTGGTAGTCATTTCCAAACTTATTTAATTCGTGACCGTTGGGAGTGTCTTATTCGTTTAATAGCCGGACAGTTCTAGTAAAATGACCTTCTTCATCGTATTGCTTTGTTGAAAACTTTAAGTGTCCAGAAATGTTTACAAAGGTTACGAAACTTTTCCTGTCGAGGTCACCAAAATGTTTATAAGGAGGCCTGTCAATTAGTGCATAATCGACATTTTGTTGTCGCAACTAGTACTTGAAACTAGGTGGACTGAGTTGGGTTTGTATAAGAGGGTCTGAAGACTCAGCGACCGCCCCTGGTGAATGCAAATGAAAACAGCTTTGGTTGAGGTAAAGACAATTACTGGTTTTATTAATAAAACTTAACGGTATTTATGTCTAAACATTGTTTGATACAAATGCTTGTGTAAACAGACACAGTGTGCAAAGCTAGATATATTCGGAACTGAGACCGTTGGCCCACTGCACTTAATAAAGAAAGTGTGGAGGCAGAATGCCAAGCCAAGCAGTGCGCGAGTTTAAATTGAAAAGCGGAGACGAACCAAAATGGCTGCGTGGAACAAGTGCTAAACTTGGAGCCTATTCTGACATCAGAAATGGGACCCAGCCCTAAATAAACCTCCTCAAGAGGCCTTTTTACTGTGCTGCAGTAGCAAAATCCCAACTTTTTGGAGTTTGCCAAAAGTTTACAGACGTCTTTTTTTTGGTTACATCAAAGCTGCCAAATTAGCTGACAGAAATAAAGCCCGGAAGTTGCTGGTGATGCCAGGCAGTGATGCGCTACGGTGGAAATAATTTTTAAAGACTGTGATCCTATTTTGGCATTGAGAAAAGCGTTGGAACAACTGTTTGAACTGCAATATCAGACGCTAGCCGCTGTTATTTTGCTTATACTGAACAGTCGTCCAAACTTGCATGTTTTGGCAAGCCGAAGTTTGACACCCTTGTGAAAAACTATTGTTAACTGCTATAGATGTGGGGAACTAGGACACATTGGAGTGAAGCCTGAGTCGAGTATGCTGGTCTATGGTGAGAGATTTCCGATTACGTTTCTTTAGAAAAGCAATGCTACTTAGTTTCTTGGTAAGAGCACAATGTTATTATTAGGCGTACAGTCTGATAGACTGCCAGAGGCCACGGTTAAAGTTTAATACGTATGGTGCCGTACACTTTAGGGGCGTGTCTGTTGTTGTTTTTGGCAAAAGTCGCGTCTTTGTTTTGTTTTAATTCAAAGTCGACTTGACCCCATATTGTTAAACTTAGGAGACATGACAAAACTATGGTGCATTTATTAATTTTCCGCTTTTCTCCTCCTTCCTTGAACTCCCACTCGGCATCGTGCCCAAAAGCCTGCGGGGCACCCGGGTGACGGGGTCGCAAGCGCCAAGGCAACGAGTGTCGCCTCCCTCCTCTCTTGACCAGGAGAAAATATTTCCGGGCTCGAGGAGCGGTACACGGGTGACTTCACCGCACCCCACTCCCGGACAGGTGGCCAAGGCGTGAGCGGTGCCTGGCCGATGGGGCCGCGAATGCCAAGGCCTCCTAAAATCATCTCCTTTCCCTCCCGACCAGGAAACGGTGCCGGCCGACGGGGCCGTTCCTCGCTCGGGAATCCGTTTCCGGACTCAAGGGGCAATATACGGGTGACGTGGCCGCTCCCAGTTCGGATGCTTCCTCTCGCCTGGTTGGGGAAACGCTGTCTGGTCGACGGGATCCCCGGTTCCCCGAGGCCAACTCCCTTGTGACCAGCGATCTCGACCAGGTGTCGGCGCCCTGACGACGGGTCTGATCCTGCGTCGCCTCGCTGCCACGCCCCTGATCTTTTCGGGTCGTCCTTTAACCCCCAACCCCGCTTATGTGACCCAAATCCCGGCCAATCGGGCCCTTTTCCTGCCTGACCCCGCAAAATAAATATTTACTGTGGAGGATCCTGGTCTGACTGAAGTTTATATCCTGGCCCGTGATAAGCATCCTTACAGGATAAAAATACATTTAAATGGTTTGGGCGCAAGCCAAGCTGGCGGGCAAGTAAAAGAGTTATGAGTCATCTTAAAAGTTTTTTTTTTAAAGGCTGTGGGGACAATCTTAAGGACGCGGCAAGATGCACCAGGGGATTCACAGTTGGCTATTAATTACATCATTAATCGAAGTACTTAGTGTAATCCTCAAGAATTTTTGATAAGAGAAAACTAAATTTGACGAAAAGTAATTTTAAATGCAGTTTTGGTGATTTTGTGTTGTTTAAACACAGTAATTTGGAGGGGGCGGCTTTAACCTGTAGGTCACTCGATTAGAAAAACTCGTAGGACTTGTTCAGGGTTTTGCGCGACGTGCGTCTTGGATGTTTATTTGAAGAAGTAGAAATTGGTACTGAAAACAATAGAACTTAAGCCTAGCGGATTTGAAGCTCTTTGGAGGTTCGGAGAGACATACGGGACATTTCGAGGCCTGTAGCGGGTTCGCACTGCCTCTTGAAAATAAGCGCCTTTTTGGCATGAACATTCTCCCCCCCCCCCTTGCGAGGATACGCAGCAAAAATATCTGGAGGCCTTAGCTCTTGAAAGCGTAGGATAACTCTGAGGACTTGTCGCCATGTAGAAGAGTGTGGTGATCCTGTTAACACGATTGGCATCAGTCGTCACTGCGGCACAATCCTTTGGAATGATGGTAGGCCAGGCAGTTGCCGCAGTACTTCGTTTCGTTGACTGCCTGGAGCCGTTTCTCAGCGCTAAGTCAAACAAAGGCACTTTCGTAGAGGATGGTTCCCTTGGCAGACTCGGCATGGGTATGATCACTACCTCGGATATGTCTGCATTTGTTGCCAGTAATTGAAGGAATCGGGAGAAGTGGTTACTCGTGTGGAGAACGGGGGAATCCTTTGGATAGGTAGTTGAATTTGCGCTGAAGCATCAGGAGGAATCGGAACACTGGAGGAAGAGTTGCTTGGATGCAACAAAGTGTGATGCCGACCGTTGCAAGTGAGACAGCTGTGAGCGCTTGTGCAACTTCGGATTGGATGACTGCTTGCAAAGCAATTTAAGCACAACTGCTTTTTGTGGATACGAGCGGTACAATCTTCTATCGTTATCTGGAGGAAGCGTGGACATTTACGCACTGGATGGTTCTGTGCTGAACGCAAATCGCATCTTTTGGTTATGGGAACAATCTACGTACAAAAGGAAATTAGTCATCGCGGTGCCGCGATGTCTGTTTGGATGGACTGCGGCGTAACGTCTGAGGCTAAATAGAATCAATAGTTTCTAGAGTTTTATTGCGCTCAGTAGGAAGGGAATCAAGTTGTATCCACGTAGGAATTTCGGTCCTATATGGAATGGATTGCTCCCACAATGAGAGTGTAAGCTTTGGAAGCTTCGTGGAGCACAGATAAACAAGAAGACAATCGCAGTTTGCAGTAGAAAGTCCCGATAGATTCAAAGATGTGAGGCAATTTTGGATTGTTCACGAACGATTATGCAGTCAATCGTAATCTTTTTCAGATGGCTGTTCACCAACGATCGCTTGTTTTCGAAACGCTCAGAAAGGTTTGTCCAGGCTGAGCGGTACCATCGTTGGTGAGTGGTGAGTTGGAAACAATAGTATGAGCTTCACCACTAGTCTTGGCATTTATAAAGAACAGCTTTTCGATCAGGATTGTCTATATAGACCGCTGTGAAAAGGTCTCGGAAAGTGAAGATAATCGGTCGAAAAAACTTCCGTATCGCACGGAGGAAGAGGACAGCCAGACGGAAAGGTAGTTTGGGGCGGAATAGGTTGGACAGGAGCTGCTTTAGCAGAGATCGTTTCGATCTGGTCCATGAGTTGGGTTCCAACTAAAATAAGCTTTGAATAAGCTTCGTACTCTTTCTCGACCTTATCCCATAGCGCTCGGACTTTGTCGAGATGAACTTTACACTTATATTGAGACGTACTGACTCCTGCTGTATTGCATTATGGGTATATATTTTTCGAATTATTTATAATTTTTAAACCTGGCTTCGGAATTCAGGAACCAATCGGAATCGTAATACAAACGGCCACAATTTTATTTTTTAAATTTACTGCTTATTTGCGGAAAATACCGGATTAACTCAGTAATATTCGGATAGTAGAAAAACATATACGGTCTCACTAACAAACGGATTTGTTCGCGGGATAACAGGTGGGTTGGGCTGTACAGCTGCTATCTAACTCTGTGTTTCGCGGAGTCCTGAACGAACTCAGCAGCGACATCCGAGGACGTAGCAACGTCATAGGGGGAGGGAGACTTCAACGCCTGGGCCCAGGAGTTGGGGTCACCCCTAACCAACGCTAGAGGTCGGATCATACTAGAGGCCTTTGCCTCTCTGGATATAGCTCTGTTCAATGAGGGAGCCAAGCAGACCTTCAACAGAGCGGGAGCTGGGTCCATAATAGACCTAACCTACGCAAGCAGCGCATTAGCTCACAAAGCCAAGTTGAGGATCTGCGAAATCTACACAGCCAGCGACCACGAGGAAATCCAGGTCACTCTCGGGGTCAGACTGCCGCACACAACGGTTCCGCCCAGGTCGAACAAGGCGTACCGGCAGGACACTTTCAACGCCCAAGCGTTTTCGAGCGTCTTAAGGAGCCTCGAGGCGGATAGCGACAACGACGCAGCACACAGACTGGCAAACGCCGTTGAGATAGAGTGCATCGCGAGTATGCAGCAGCGGAAGTCGTACCGCCAGCAGCACACACCCGTATTCTGGTGGAACGACAGCATAGCAGAGCTAAGCACCGCCTGCCTCCGAGTTAGAAGGCAAGCCCAAAGATGCGCGCGGTTCCCCAAACCTACCGGCCCGTAGCGGGGCGTATAGGAAAAGCCCTCAAAACAGCGATGCGGTGTAGCAAAGGGAGTGCTTCCTACAGCTCTGCGACGAAGTCGAGAAGGACCCATGGGGCGGGGCTTATAAGAAGGGTGTGAAGCGCCTAAATGCCGGCTGTAAGCCACTTTCGGACCCGGAGGTCCTTGAGGGCATTGTTCGGGTGCTGTTTCCAATTGGCCAACCGCTCACCTCCCAGGTGAATAGCGACAGACAAGAACAAAAAAGACTCCCCCCAACCAAGGCGAGGCCTCCTCGTACAGACCCATCTGCCTGCTAGATACAATTGGGAAAGTCTTCGAGAAAGTGATTGTCTCGAGACTAGAGGCAGCTGTAGGGCGAGCAGGCGGACTTTCACCAAACCAGTTTGGCTTCGCCATCGAGATGGTCACCAACCTGAGCACGAATGCCATCACAGGCGCAAGGTGGAAGAACAGCGCTAAGGAGTACTGCCTTGTGGTGACTCTGGACATCCGGAACGCATTCAACTCTGCGGACTGGAGACGGACTCTGGAAGCCCTGAATGCCTTCAACATCCCCTGATACTTACTGAGAATCATCCAGAGCTATTTTAGCGAGAGGACCCTAATCCTGGACACCGCCATGGGTTCCAGAGCGCACAAGGTCTCAGCCGGAGTCCCGCAGGGCTTCGTCCTGGGGTCAATGCTCTGGAACACAATGTACAATGGGGTCCTGAAAACATTATTGTCGGCCTCGCCGATGATGTAGTGATAGCTAAGGAGCTGGCCGCAGCCGGCTAACAGCGCGACTCGAGCCGTGGAATCCTGGATCACCGTCGCCGGGCTAGCTAGCCTCGCAGAAAACAAAAGCAGTCCTGATCTCGAGCAGGAGGCGCGTGGAGACAGCGGAAATCCGGGTGGGCGGTCTACCAATTACCTCGCAACGAGCGATCCGGTACTTGTGAGTTACCCTGAACACCCGCCTCTCGTATAGAGAACACATCGAGTATCTACACGAGAAGGCCAGCAAAACTGCCCAAGCATTGAGAATTGTCAATGTCACATTGTCACTTCACATAGCCACGGTGGCATTCGCCACCGCTTCAAATATCAGCAACTGGCCTTGTTGGAGATTTTGCCTGTGCCGGATTCTTGCGGCAGCGTGATCAGAGGCTGACCGATTAGCAGATGTCCTAGAGCCAAAGCCTCTCCAACGTTGGGATCGTTGCCTGGCGACTTGATTTGACGAGAATTGAGCAGCTCCTCTACCTCGATCAGGTGGGTGCTCAACTCGTCTGCCGTCAGCTTGACGTTGCCGACTCCTCGCAGCAGTCGGTGTTTGGCGGACTTGACGGCTGCCAAGTGTCCAAGTGTCCTCCGAAGTGTGAAGACCTCGGCGGTATGAAACACCACTCGAGGCCTCTCTGAGCCGCGTATCATCTTAACTGCTCCTGAGTGCGGTAAAACGCTGCACTTAGATCCTTGAGTACGTTGCTCGCTCCTACGAAGTTCGTGGCGTTGTCGCTGTACAACTTCTCCGGCAGCCCTCTCCTCCCGACGAACCTTTTAAAAGCGGATAAGAAGCTGTCAGTGGATAAGTCTACAACGAGCTCAAGGTTAGCAGCCTTTGACGAAAAGCACACGAAGACAGCACCATAAGTCTTAATAGGGGGTTTACGGCGGATCTTTAGTGACACATAAAATGGTCCGCAAAAATCTACCCCGCAAACCAAAGAAAGGCGTGCTATCTTGACCATATCGGCTGGCCAATTACATATCATCAGCACTCATCAGCACCGGTTTGTATTTGAAACAATGGACAACTTTCGTGCATGCTTCTCGCGTATTGATAAGCCATATCTGCTTTCTCAAAAGTGATACCATCACTTTGGCACCGGCATGGTAATGAAACAAAGTCTGAGTTTTGGGACAGTAATAGTGGAAATTTGGCATCAAACGGAATTGGCTCATTTAACAACCTCCTCCCAAGTTTGCAGTGTCACGCTTTCTAGTTCGTTAGTGTGTATGAAAGGATTTAGAAGTTGAAAATGTGGGCTTAAAGTTTCAGATTTCTCTAACTTGACATATTCTGAACCAAACTCAGTTCTTTGATAAACTTGGAGCATCCTTAGGAACGATAACTTCTGTTCGTTAGCCGAAATAACAACATCGCGGTTATGTTTCTTTCCTTGAATAAACCGATTTACATATGCCATAAACCGCAGGAGTTTATTAAATGACAAACATCTTCCAACAAGCTCAATAAAGACATTCGGTTGGTTTGTTGTGACGGAACATACTGCCACGCTTTTCTTGTTCTCGGACAACTGTAACTCCGGTGAAACTTTAGTCTTATGAAAACGAGGGCACTCGTTATGGTGTCGGAGTAAAAATTCTGGTCCATTTTCCCATAGCGTACATTTTAAACCCTCTATATATGCTTTACGTAATACTAAATCGGCTGGATTATCTTCCGTAGGCACATGCCGCCAGACAATATTATCTGAGAGGTCTTGAATTTCAGAAACTCTATTCGCAACAAATTTAGCTAAAGTGGACGGATCCCTCTTGGGAGTCCGACCAGAAGTTAATGCTTTCAACCTCTAATTTGTTAAGTAAGGATAATACTTTAGCCCATAGTTTGGCAAGCAGATGCGCTGCACACAGCTCGAAAACTCTTGACAAGCGTTTTCACAGACTCGGAAGTGTTGAATTTAAGAGATTTTCCTGGTCCCTGGTTAGTCATCAAACTTGGGTGATTTGTTGGCCATTTGGCGAGCTGGAAACCCTCTAACTACAACACCTAGGTCACTTTTCTGTGAATGACTTTCAACTCTTCTAAACTGTAAATTTTTGCTAGTTCAAAGAGGCAACGAATGGAAAAAACCGGCGCAGAGACTGTCCCATAAAAGACAGTGTTGAGGCGATAGGTTTGGAGAGATTACAAAATAGCATAAAGTTTCCTCTAAATAGTTGTCCCCGCCATTAGAGTCTCATTTAGTGAGATCGAGGTTGACGTTTTACATGAAGCGTCAAAAGCAACTCGCAACTTTGTAGTGCTACTATTAGGTCAAGGGACACGTTGATGTGGAATGTAATAGTGTTGTCCTGGAGGAGGTGTTGGAAGCAGCGACATATGCCCCATGTTAAGATACTCTTTCATAAACTCTTGATACATGTCCTGTAACTTGCGATTATATGCAAGCTGGCGCTTCAACGCAAGAAATCTGCGCCTTGCCGTTTCAAAGGATAAGCCTAAAACTCTTGGATTTGTCTTATATGGCAACTTTACCTCAAATTGACCTGACGTAAGCCTGTGTACTGTTTGCTCAAAGTGCTGCTCGCAAGCAACATGTTCAGCTGTATTAAA